>QTSX02003651.1:0-293143 GCA_014839935.2 Entomophthora muscae
TAAAATTAAGACCATAGAATTTTAAACATATCTTTTTAGTGATCTGTGATTGCTTTCATTTAAAATAATCTTTGATAGCAACTTTGATTTTGATATTCCTGAGAAGCAAAATAACACCCAAGCCAGTACCATTGGACAGGGGACCCATTATGATGAAGCCCTGATTTACATCCAGATCTTTGATGTCGGCAATGAGGAAGCTGAGCTATACCTGTTTCCCAGCTTAACTGTGCTTGACCTGTTTGATATCACCCAAGAGGGTAGCTCTTCTTGTGTTTCTTTGCCCAACCTCTCACAAGGCACTATTCAACCAGCCAACTGAGTTAGTGTACCTGCTCTAGAACAAATAACATCCAATAACTAACTGTCCTTGACTACAGCCAATCAGGCTAAAGCTTATTTAACCCCCAAAGCCCAAACAGCAGATCATGCCAGCCAAGTTTTTCAGAAGTGTGTGGCACTAAACCAATGTGGCCTAACTTGAGGCAAGATTGCAATCCAGCTAAAGTTTTCACCTGCCACTGTGATAAAAAAATTAGATTTTATGAATAATTTTAATGGCATCTGGGTACTGTGCTGTATGGTGCAGCTCTGGATGCATGATACAGTAGCTTTTGTGCCAGTTGTGTCCAATTATAAGGGCAACCAATGAGATGCAGCAAAAAGGATTCTCCATATGATAAAGCTCTTGTAGCCACAATCACTCAGTGCTTGACAAGTTTATTAGTGTTGAAACAGCAGGCTCAACCTGCCAGCAAGGTTCTGAGTAAGTGGGTTTATGACCTGCAATCCAACTTTATCCAGTGACTTGAAGCCAAATTAGAAGTCAACTCAAATTTCCAAATCCAACAACATGAACAGATGATAGTCCAGCCTTCATAGTGGATACCTCAATTTGGCGCTTGACTCATTACCAGGGTCAGGCCACCCCTTCATTATCCCACTGTGTGATCAACACAATCATGTTCCTTTTTACCCCCAGATTCACAATGACTATATGTACTTATCTCTCAATAAAGAATATTATCTAGTTACCAAGTATTCACCTTGTAACTCTGCCTAAAATATCACAGTTACAACATTGGTAGCATAAGTAGATTTTTCATTCTACTTTACCTCCCAAAATTCTGCCTGTTTCTTGTACTTGCCACCAGTCAACAAATCCTTGATAAAGTCATGTCTGGCCTCCCACTGGACTGGAGCACTGTGCACACCTGGTAACAAAATACCTGATAGTTTTATCCTGTACCAGAACATGGTAATCCCACCTCTGCTTCAATGCCTGTTGTCACAAGGGTTCTTCTAAACACCATGCTGCTACCCGTTGAGCAACAGACAAAAAGTATCATGCCAGCCCATGTAGCCCAGAGACTTTGGAGTGCCGCCTTGGAGCCTTTTGCTGGAGCCAACAACAACAACTTCTGGTATGGATTCAATCTGCCCAGAGAAAGCTGGCGCAAATGGAATGCTCACAACAGTTTCTGGATTGCAGAGATCTCCATTTGATTAACACAAAAGCTGGTACTTGGTGCAGCAAGTGGCATGAGTATCACACCAATAAGGATTGTGACAACTTTAAGCAGGACTTCTGGCAAGATTTGTGCTGAAGCACACTGCACTCATGATCATACACCAATTGAAGAACCTCACCCAAACAGGCACAGTAAATAAGCTCACCTGGGCATACAAGGGAACACCCAACTATGTGCCCCCTCAGATATGGCTTTTGAAACTCAGTTACCCATCTCATATACTACAACACACTTAAGTCACATGTGATAAGACACGTCAATCTGGACCAGGTGATCAACTTACAGATCCTATATTGTGAGGCAGAGAAAGCGGAACAAATGTCCAATACCCTTCATAAAGCACAAACTGGGAAAAGAGAGCAACCCAAGGACTCTCACCCAACTGGACGTTCCAACTGCCAGCCTCCTGGGAATAACAACAGCAACAAAAGAAAGTCAAATTGTACCCACTTCTGTGTCATAATCACCCAAGACAATCATGATGAGTGAAAAGCCCAGGGAGAGCACTAAGCAAGCTAAGCTCTTCCTGCAAAACCCCTGACTTGCCCAACAACAAGTACTGCCCCAAGGATGTGGATCAATGTCCAATGATCCAAGTACCCTCAGAAAAACCAGTACTTTACATCATTGCCAGAAATCCCAATAAACTGATGTCCTATCCTTTCTGCTTTTGAAGTTACACCAGCTCAGCACTCCTGGACTTGGGCGCAGATTGAAACCTAGTCAACAGCAGCTTTGTGGACAAGTTCAAGCTAGCCACTAATCCTTTGCAGATTAAAAACGTGGTCTTGGCTGATGAACACCACATTGCCATAACAAGGGAAACTGCCCCCTTCTCAGTCATGCTAGAGAACCTGCATTTCACCATACAGGGTCCTGTCATTGATTTTCCAAAATTTGGCATTGTGCTGGGACTAGACTGGTTGCAAAGGAATAACCCTCATGTAGACTGGGCAACCTCAGTATTGACCATCAAGTGTGAAGGTGTCAATCACCAGATCTACCCTGACTCAGTGGATCAGCTCCTGCACAACCACATCTTTGTGCGCATTACAGAAACCTTGGATGAAAAGGAGAACCTCAAGGTAATTGACTGGGACTCCTGCCAATATGAGATCATACATTTCAAGGACCACCAGGATACCACTACTCCTCAGGATTGCAAAATTGTAGCCTGTCATCCAGAAAGCTTCAGGGAGGCTCTACCAGAGTTGCCACCAGAGAAACACATACAGCCCTATATCCAGCTTAAAGGAGCCGTACCTAAGGCAAGGCCCATCTACCAACTTGCCCCAAACAAAGACAACATGCTACGTGCTTACCTCAAGGAGGAGTTTGAAAAAGATCTTATCCACCCCTCACAGTCTCCTTTTGGCGCTGCTGTATTCTTTGTGGCAAAGAAAGATGGTACCCTTTAACTAGTCATGGATTAACAAGCCCTAAATGAGGTTACCATCAAAAGTTGTTACCCACCCCCACTCATTGACAGCCTCTTAAATGCCCTGGGCAGTGCCACAGTCTTCTCTGAGATTTACCTAACCACAGGCTACAACCAAATCTGTATCAAGGAGGAAGATATGCCCAAAACAGCCTTTCACACTAAGTACAGATCATACAAGTGTTGGTGTTTAATTTTGGGATGACAAACACACCATCAGCCTTTGTGGTGTTTATTAGCAAAGTGTTTGCCCCCACATCAGCAATCACACCCTGGTGTATCTGGACAACATTATTGTCTACAGCCCTTTGGTAGAACAACACCATAAGGACTTGGAGGCAGTCTTTGCTACCCTGGCACAACATAAGCTGCTAGCCAAGCCCTCCAAATGTCAATCCTTCTGCAAACAGCTGCCCTTCTTGGGACACATAGTTTCAAAGGATGGCATCAAGCCTGACAACCAGAAAATCCAGGCCATCTGAAAAATGCCACCTCCAAAGGACAAGTCTGAACTCTGCACATTCCTGGGAATGGTTGCCTATGTACAACAATTCATTCCCAACTGTGGCGTCCTGACTGCACCTCTGTTGGCCATAACTGGCGCCAAATCTAAATTTGTATGGACCCCCAATGCAACCTTTGCTTCAGACGTCTTAAGAAGAAGCTCACAACCACACCCATCCTATAATACCCCAAGTGTGATGGGGAGTATCAAATGGCAGCAGACGCCTATGATGCATCCATCAGAGCAGTATTAAAAATCAAGAACAATGATAGTGACTTCTTACCTGTAGCCTATGAATCACACAAACTTACAGACAGCAAGTGCCAATACACCATACATGAAAAAGAGCTATTGGCAATTGTGCACTGCCTTGTCAAGTGGTGTTGCCATTTGGAACAACAGGAAGAATTCACCACATTAACCAGCCACAAATCTCTCATATACTTTAAAACACAGGCAAACCTTTCCCGCCAACAAGCACATTGAATGGAACTTCTAGAAAGATTCACTATGATCATCTAGTAAAACCTGGAACAGAACTTGCCATGGCAGATGCACTCTTACGCTTATATGTAAGAGCCACAATGGGAAAGAACAGGCTCAACACAGACTGGTCCCTCCTGATACTCTGAAAAAAGGACAAAGGCTTCCCCCTGGCACTACTGACATCATAAAAGAAACAGTCATCAAAAATGAACACCTCTTTGCAGACGTATACAGGGCCCTACACCACAAAATGAGTGATAGAACCACTATCTCTTACATTCCTACACACCTGAGTCAACACCATTCTACGCTATTGCAGAGACCTAAGACATACCAAAAGTTGCAACCTTTACAAATTCCTCAAACATAAAGCATGGTGGCCAACTCTATACCGGGACATACAAGAAGTTCTCAACTAATAGAAGTATGTGAAAAGTTTTCAAAAAGCAACACCTCACCTAAGTCTGTATTGCCTATTTGTTCATAACTACTTTCCAAGGTATGAGCCCTCAACATTGTGGGAACCGTGTCAGGAAAACACAATGACAAGAAGTACATCATTACTGCAATAGACTTTGTCACTTGCTGGCCAGTGGCACAAGCAGTGAAAACGCACATGAGCAATGTTGTTCAACAATTCATAGGCAAGAAAATCATCAGCAAGTTTGGAAAACCAGAACTCCTTATAACAGACGGAGGCAAGAAACTGACCTCTGAAAATACCAATGTATACCTTACCAAGAATGGGGTCCAGCACATAGTGACAACACCTTACCATTCCCAGGCCAATGAACGTGTAAAGCGGCTGAATGGCAGCTTAGTGCAGGCCCTAGCCAAGATCACTGCCAGAAGACCTGAGGTCTGGTACAAGCAGCTATCAACTGCACTACTTGTATTCCAGACCTGCGTGAACAGATCTATTGGGAAAAGCCCCTTTGAGCTTGTTTATGGCACACAGCCCAATATCATCCAAGCGCTCTCAGGACCCAAGCCAGAAATGCCTGGCAAAGTTCCACCCCACTCAGACGCTCAAGTCATACAGGCTAATAGTGACCAATTAGAAAGAGAAGAAAAACGTCTACAGAATACCGTTGCCCCCATCTAAGATAGACATGAGGTTAGTGACAAGGTCTGGGTAATGAATACCAACAAGAGTAAACTACAGCCAGAGGAATTAGGCCCTGTCATCATTCTAAAGGTAAACAAAAACAACACTTACCTTGTGCAAGGACTCAGAAAACGCAAATAAGATAAATTCCTCCATCATGATTGCCTAAGACCCTGTAAAGCAAGTCAAAAACAACAGGATACTGTTCTACCCATCACCGAACAACAGTTAGTCTAATACAGCACCCAGGCTCTCAACAACCTCCCTGACAACATACCCCCAGAGGAGGCCAACCTTCAGCCAGGGGGTATTGAAACACCAGGATCAACCTGCCAGCAAGGTTATGAGTAAGCGGGTTTGTGACCTGCAATTTGACTATCCAGTCACTAGAAGCCAAACTAGGAAGTCAACTCAGATTTCTAAATCCAACAACATGAACAGATGAGAATCCCTCACAATGAATACCTTGATTTGGTGCTTGACTCATTACCAGGATCAGGCCACCCTTCACCATCCCACCGTGTAATCAACACAATCATGTTCCTGTCATCCCAGATTCACAATAACTATATAATACTTATCTCTCAATAAAAAATATTATTTAGTTTCCAGGTATTTCCCCCCTTTTAGCTCTGCTAAAATAGCACAGTTACAACATTAGATGCTGTCATGTTTGTCTTATATTTAGTATTTTTAGTTGAACCTAGTAATTTTGGCAAATACTTTAAAAATAATGAGATCAGCAGAAAAAACAGGACAAAAAAGACATTTATTGGTGTGTCTCTGGATGCCTCAGCAAAGGGCTCTATTTATAATCAGACAACTCCTCATTACACTAATAAATATGACTACAGTAAGATATTTGGTGAATTAATTGACACATGGGATTTTTTATATTCTAAATATCAGGTTTTTCTAAGGCATCCAACCAAAATGGGGAACAGTCCACCAATAACATTATTTAAAAAACAATACCAAGCCTTAAGTCATCTTTCTGACCACATGGATATCTATCATGGGAATGTATGATCTAAAATATAGGAAACTTTGTCCTGAAGCAAATCTCACAGACATTATTTAATACCCAGATATTGCAGGTACTACTTGAAGAAGGTATGGCTGAAGGTTAGAGAACTGGAAACCAGTCAAGGCAGTGATGATTGTATAAATAGTCATTAACCACCGGAAGACCTTAGCATGGATGTTGTATCTCCCAAAGCTGCTTGTGAAGTAGGTAAGTACGTAATACAGGGAGGTATACACTGCAATAGACAGGGTGGAGTGTGGTGACACCAGAGAAGGCCTGTAACCTGTGTGTAAAGATTTGAGTTCTCCAGGGTCATAGTGTTAATCATGACCTAACCCTTCTGGTGAAGGTCCAAAGAACTCTGATCCCTGTTGATATCCTCCAATTCCAAGGCAAGCTGTAAGCACAGCTGTGAAGATTAATTGATTTAGCTTCCTTGGATTGGAGGCTGTTGTCTGGGGCAAACTAAATAAAAGTTGGCTTGGAATTTGAGAGTTGAATTTAGCTTTATTGAGGGTATTAAACTCAATAATAGCACAAGTTATTACTGGGTAGGTATCCTTTATTTATAGTGCTTCCCATTGTGCAAAGATTTGCAGATTGGAGTGGAAAGCTGAGATGGGGAATCCCAAAAGCTTGTAAGATAGGAATGGTATTTGGTTTGTGGGAAGATGGCCAAACTCTTGTTCTTTTGTTATCTGTTGTGGGTTTGGCCATTCTTGACTGAGACCAATGATCTTTCCTGAGAATGGGGTCATGTGGTGATGGCAATTCATGAGGTCTTCAAGATCTATTTTTGTCTTGGGAAACATGATTTGGCTAGAGTCTGGACTTAATCTTGTGGCCTGGGAGTCAGGATCTCATTGGCTATGGGAAGAATTATTGCTCACATGTAACACTTGGGTTTGGTTTTCTTCTTGTGGGCAGGAATTATTCTTAAAATCAGGCCCTTTTATCAGGGACTTATTTGATTGGTTGCATTGGGTGGGTGTTTCTAATTGGCTGGGTAGTGGGGACTGGGACCCAGGTGGGTGACTGGCAGTTGTCTGGGAGCCGGGTGGGCAAGCAGATGGCAACTGGCCTGCTGGATGCAGGATGGAACCTGGGGAGCAAGCAGGTGGGTCAAAGGCTGATGGGAGGCCCGCTAGTGGCAGGCTGGGAGAGCAGGTGGGGGACTGGCTGGGTGCTGGAAGTTGGTGAAGAGTGCTGGTGGGTGTAGTGGGCGCCTACCCAGATGATAAATTAATCCAGTGTTGGTCAAGCTCTGTTTTGACTTTATTTCCATTTTTATTTTTACCAATTAATAGGGGGAAATCCACATCAAATTGTGAATTATTGACAGTGAAATTCCCTATTTTTTCCCAGCATGGTACCTCAGTAGAAATCTGGTTTATGTCAGGAATATTCCTGACACATTCAATGATCTGTGACTCAGTGTCCAAGTCCATGTTTCTCTCTTTGGGTGAAAGACTGTTGCTGACTTGCTTTACCAGATTGGTTTTCATTAGAATAATAGCAGCCAATCACAAAAAGACATATATTTTCTATCTTGGGCCATAGTCATATGCCAGCTGATCAGCCAATAAAATATTAGGAATATAATGGGCTTTATCTGTTAGCCTTCACACAAAATCTACTTGGTTCATCCCCAGGCATAACCAACCCTCAAAAGTCAGCACCTCTCACTCAATACCAGGCCCAGGCCTTCCAACCTAGTACCACCTATACTCTTTCTTTCCTGTGTTATTCTGCCTCATTGACATTCTTTTCCCTGTCCCAAATAAGCTTTCTGCCATAAAACATTTTTATTTAGATATTTTTATTGTCCATAATTTCAATTTTTTATTTATCTCTTTGTTTATATTTCATTTTTTTATATGTCTAGATTATTTCTATATAACATCATAATTTTATTATGCTGTTTATCTAGATCCAGTACACAGTTATTTTTAACTCTTTAAGCAGCCCCCTGTGACATAAATAATAGTGATTTAATGTTTGGTTAAGTTTAAATTAGATGGTCATATGTTTACTATACTTAGAGAAGTTGTTGCTAATCCAAATTTAAAACCTAAATGATAAACTTTAGGTCAATTAGGAGCTGTGTGTAAAAGTAATTGTTATGACATAAAGGGACAATCAAATTTTATTTGATTCATGGGCACTAATTAATCTAATTGTCTGGTTGTTTTGATATTGTAAACAATTGCTGCTTTGACAAGTTGTTTGTGAACTAGTTATCAATCAGCAACTGGTCTAGCACTAGTACACAGACAACTTTCTATAGCAGCAATGGTGCACAATGGCAAAACACAAGACAATCAGATTAATCAGCGCCCATGAATCAAATAAACTTTGATTGTCCCTTTATATCATAACAATTAATTTTACACATAGCTCCTAATTAGCCTAAAGTTTATCATTAATGTTTTAATTTGGATTAGCAACAACTTCTCTAAACACAATAAGCATATAATTATCTAACTTAAATTTCACCAAAAATTGAATAATTTGTCAAGTATACTTATTAGAAATATAATAAACAAGATAAAGGGGAAATTAAGAAGAGATTGATACTTTATTAGATATGTGTTTAGAGTATTATATAGTATCATGAGAAGCCACATGTTGTCCATGTACGTCATGGTGGTCATGGGGCTTGTCCAAGTAGTATTCCTCTTAGGAATCAAATTGTTTGATCCCTGTAATAGATGGATGATTAATAAGAGTGCTGCCAACTTTATGATTAGTCAGGGAATCATTTGGAGAGTCACTTGTGGAATTGCTTTCCCAAGAGGGAGTAATTAAGGATATTGCAACATCTCTCCCTAAGGTGCTAAAAAGTGGAACCTTAGGAATTTTCTTGAGAGTTTCAGGGATTTGGGATTGATATTAATCTAGTTTTTCATTGTTACAAGAAGCTGGGAGTTATGCTGTGATGTTCTTAATTTGCATAGACGGATGCAGTCATGGTGCATACTCTTGAGCTCTGTTTGAGCGCCAATACCTTTGATGAGGTAAGTATTGTTTGGTTTGACTTCCATGATAATTCTTGGTCCTTGTAACCCTGGGTTCAGTTTTTGCATAATGTGATTAATAACCCAGATCTTGTCCCCAACTTGGAAGAGCTCTGTAAAGTCACTTCCCCCTTTAGCCTTGAATAGGACAATCTTCCCATGTTGTACCAAAAAAATCTGCTCAGAAGCCAGCCAAGCCCCCTAATTCCCTTGAGAATTTGGACCACATAGTTGATGAGAGATTTGTGTTGGCATACCCTTCTCAGGTGGTAAATACTGATTCTCTGAACGCTTTTCCCACTTGGGAGGAATCTCTGATTGATTTGAGCTATTTTTTGGCTTGTACTTGTCCTCATTTAAAATTAATTAAGTCCAAACAATCAGGCTGCACTCCTGCTAAATAATCAAATTTCAATCCAGCTGGAATGAATGCTGACTTAAATCATTACAGTATGGCCAACCAATCAGAGTTGAAGCCATAAATTATTGTAAACCCCTCCAACTCAATGGATTTGCCTTGGAAAAATTTCTCTTTTGGACAATCAGACCCATTGCCTAGGTCAGGTGACCTTTCAAATTTGAGTCATGTCCCCTAAAGCAAGACAGGGGGCTTTTGGTCCCCTGCTTGCTCATTCTATCAATTAAAGTTTATAATTTTAAAAATTCACTTTGACACTTGGGCTTTTCCCTCTCCGTTTCCTGGCTTTGTTAGAATTTACTTTACCATTTCTTACCTTTTCAGCCTTTCCCTGGTTCCCGGCGCTGCTTGTAAAGCCCCTATAGACGTTGTTGACGTCAAAGATAAAGCTTACCTCTTTCTTTTTAAAGAAATTGACTCAAATTTAAAAATTAATAGTAAACTCTGTATATTTACCTATTTTAAGTTTGCATTTGTTCTTCCTTTTCTTTGTTGACTCCTTTACTTTATATAAGCTTTAAGCAGCCTCACCTGCTACTTGTTAAAGTGCATAGCTTGTAGTTGTTGTCTTCTTGATTTTGCTTTCATCCTGCAGGTTCCTTGCCGTCAGGGGTTTTCCTTTTCTCTTTTGTTCTGATCCAGAAAGACACTCAATATTTATTTTGCCTGTGCTTCTCCTCCCAGTTCAAAAATGCTGGCCTCTTTCCTCAAGTTTGTGGCTTTTACCCTGGCCCCTGACTTGGTAATGATTTGGAACACTTCTCCAGACCTTTGGAGTTGCGTTTCCCACTCATTCCACCATGTAGGGACCAACCCTAGCCAATAAATGTATATGTTTGAGGACCTCCCTGGACGGGCTTAGGATAATTCTTGCCACTAGCAAAAAAACATGTGAAGCCTTACCTGTGATGACCTTGAGCTTTCCACCCTCAAAACAGTTCCTTCAATGTCACCAACCTTGGCTTCCAAAACACCTCTTACCCCTGAGGTCCCAGTTGCTCAAGTCCAAGAGGAAGTTTTGGGTATCCAAGAGTCTGCGCCCAAGCGCGCTCCATGGTTGCTTGGCAGGATGATCCTGATGGGCTTAGATTCCTACTTCCTCCAAAATCTGCTATATCCTCCTTGTGGGTGCCACTTTGAGTGGCTATCCCAGTATTGCACTGGATGGTGTTCTGGTAGATCCTTTCCCTGAGATGAGATCCAAACTTAGTTAGTTTAGCCCCCCTCTCTCACACGTTCCTGTTGTAATACAATTGCTTACCTCTCAGACCTTTCCTTTTCATTATTCTTTTGGTTTTTTCTGGTGTGTTGTATGTAGGGTCATTGTTTCCTAGCACTTTCTTGTGCAGAGTTAATTGTGGTCCTGATGTGGTGCTAAAAATAGCGGTATTATTCTCATAGACAAGCTTGTACAGGCTTTTGCCTGTATTGTAATTAACTTGTGTTCTGCACACCATAAGTGCAGTTGGTAACATGTCATCCCAGACTTTTGGATTGTTGGTAGATATCTTGCTGAGGGCCTCCACAAGGGAGCCATTAAGTCTTTCAACTCTTCAGTTTGCTTGTGGTTGATAGGGACTGGCTATGGTGTGTTTTATTCTGTTTTTGGGGAGGTAGATGTTGGTTTCATTGGCTTTAAGTTTGGTTCCTATGGCTGTAATTAGGAGTTCAGGTTTCCCAAACTTAGCTATTATCTCTTTAACAATAAATTGTCTTACATAATTTCCTTTATGTCTTTTGTAGCTTGTGCTACAGGCCACCTAGTTGCATAATCAATAGCTGTGATAATGTACTTTGTGCCTTTGTTGTTGCCAAGCATTAGTCCCACAATATCCAGTGAATACACTTTGAACGGCTGTGTGATTTACACTGGTATTACTAATTTGGGGGTGGGTTGAAGTGGGTGTACTTTTCACAGACTTTGCATTGGTCAGATACTTTCTTGATTTTGTTCATCATGATGGACCACCAGTAGCGTGTCTTGAGGTATTCATTCAAGCTCATACTACAGGTGTGTCCCAGATCTCTGTGGTATCAAAGGATTGTGTTAATATTCTGTATTGATGGGACATAGGGTACAGTATTGCCATTTGGTGATATGTGATGTAGAGTACCATATATTTTTTTGAACATATATTTGTTCTTGAAGACTTTCTCTTGGATTTCTATTGGTATAACAGGTGGGAGCTCTTCTTGGAGATTTCCCAAAATTAACATGGGCTAATTGGGGTCCCTATAAGTGCATAAGATGTGTTTGTTGTACAGCCTTGACAGGGCATCTGCAGTAAGAATTTCCTTTCCTGGTTTGTATTTTATTATCATGGGGCACCCTTGTATGAGGATCATCAATTCAGCTTGTAGTCTAGATGGGTGTTGTTGAGTCTTAAGGAACACCAATAAATTGTGGTCAGTTAGCACTTTGAATATCTGTGCACCTTCCAGATAACATTGCCACTTCATGAGACAGTGAATGTTGTGAATGCTGCCATTCACCATGTTTCAATTTTGCCTTCATTGGGTTATTTTGAGGACAAATCTCTTTTTTTTGCTTTTGCCCTTCAAAATGAGGCTGGTTCCGCATTGGGAAATACAATTGTTCAGTTTATTGATCCTGCGCAACTCACTTGCCCCACTCATGCTTGTGGCAAGTGATCCTACTGTCCTGGTAGTGTTTTGTGGTATCTCCAACCACTATATATTCCCAATCTTTATACCCAATAAAATTAAGTTTGATTCACATTTTTGTGTTTGTGTCTCCACGTACTTTGGGGCCTCTCTAGCCACGTCTAGTAGATATTATTCATTCAGGGCCCTAAGGTAATCACATAGCCTTCCATGCCATTCTAACCAAGACTTAGTAAAAATCCAATCCTAAGGTTAGGATTTCCTGTTGTGACTCTGTGCCACGCCTCAGATCACAACAGTGAACAATAGCTACCAGCTCTTTGTCATGTATCAGATATCTTTGTTCACCATTAGACAGTTTTCTTGATTCATAGGCTACAGAGAGGAAGTTCTTTTCTGCAGTTTGAATTTAGAGTACTCCTCCTATTGCGTAATTGGAAGCGTCAGTTTCTTGTTTTTACACTCCTTCACAATGTGAATATTGCAAAAATATGAGCAGTGACCATAAGTCCTTTTAATTGCCAAAAGTGTTGATTTTTTAACAGTGTCCATACAAAATTTGTTATCTTTCCCGTGATTGCATATAAGGGAGCATTCAAGGCGCCCCAGTCAGGGATGAATCTCCTAACATAGTCTATCATGCCTAGGAACGTACAAAGCTTGCTCTTATTTTGCGGTGCTGGCGTATCAGTTATGGCTTGTATCTTTTCTGGGTCTGGCTTCACTCTATCCTTGCTGATAATGTGTACTAAAAATGGGAGTTCTGTTAAAAAGAAGTCACATTTGAGGGCTTGGCTTTTAGTTGGTTATTTTGAAGGGTGTGGAGGATCAGGCAGATGTCTTTCTAGTATTGTTCCTTAGTTGGGCTGTATATGATTGTATTGTCAAGGTAGACAATAGCCCTTAATCCAATGTGTTTTTTAAGAGCTTCATTCATAAAGATCACTAATGTACTTGAGGCATTTATCATGCCAAAGTTGAGGACAACACATTTAAACAAGCCATACTCAGTTCTGAACACTGTTTTAGGTATGTCCTCTGGCTTAATACAGATTTGTTGATAAACTGCTGTCAAATCAATTTTTTTTGAAGATTTGGGACCCCCCAGGGCGTCAAAAAAGATTGTCAATCAGGGGCAGGATATAGCTGCTCTTAATTGTGACCTTATTGAGTGCCCTGTAGTCTGTGACTAGGCGGAGTCCTTCTTCTTTCTTTGCTACAAAGAAGACAGTCACACCAAAAATAGATTTAGAGGGTTGTATGAGTCCTTTTTTAAGGGCTTTGTCTAGATAGGCCTTTAGCATGACATTCTCTTATGATGTTAGGTAGTAGATAAGGCTTGCCATCAGCACACTCTATCTTTGGTTAATTTCATGCTGGATGCCTTGGTTGGGCGGTAGCCCTGGTAAATTTTCTTGGAAAACAGAAGGGAATTCTTGGATTAGCTGTTGTTGAATTGGGTCTTGTTTGTGTGAGGTCTCTACATTTTTAAAGTGGATAATCTGATACATGCAGGTGTTCTAATTGATTTTGCTAGGGTACTTTTTCCTTCTAATTCCGTAATTTTCACAAATACATGGTCTCTCATAAGTGTGTCAAGGTGGGTTGGATACACATGGTGGTGCACCTCTCCTTGTTGTATGGCAAGGGTAGCGCTATCATAGTAAATATGAGGTTTGGTCTTCCTCATCTAGTCTAGAACAGATATAACATTTGTTGTGAATAATAGCATTCACCATGTTTTAATTTTGCCTTTGGTGGGCCATTTTGAAGACAAATCTCTTGCTTTTGCTTTCAACTCTCAAAATGAACTGGCTTCCGCTTCAGGAAATATGATTGTTTGGTTTCCTGACTCTGCGCAACTCACTCACCCCACTCATGCTTGTGGCAAGTGATCCTACTGTCCTGGTAGTGTTTTGTGGTATTCTTAACCACTATATATTCCATTTCCATATTCACCAATAAAATTAAGTTCTATTAACATTTTTGTCTTTGTGTCTTCTGTACTTCCGCGCCTCTCTCTAGCCACGCCTAGTAGAGATTATTCATCCAGGGCCACAAGGTAAACACATTTGCCTTCCCTGTCATCTAACCAAGACTTAGTAAAAATTCAATACTAAGGTTAGGATTTCCCATTGTGTGTCTGTGCTGCGCCTCAGAACACAACAAAAATGGTGCTGACTACAGGGGCTGTAAGCCCCTTGGTTATCTCTTTTGCATCTACGTTTGAAGGTCCCTTGCCTCTGCCTATTTGGGAGTCAACCTCGCCTGAAATTACCAGCCCTCTTATTGAGGAAGACATCGCCGACCCGCCTATTGTCCCTACTGTACTGAACCTTGGGAATGGTCCCCGCCAAGTTGCTTACCCTATGGTACCCCTGACTTGGAACAAGTCATGGCAGTAGCCCTTGGGATAGCTCGGGATGGGGCCATCCCTTGCCTTCAGTTACAGTTTAACCGTGCCAAATACTATGAGTTAATTGTGGTCCCTCAGTTTCCACAACATCTTCTCCCAGCGGCTGGCTCCGCTGATCATCTACTGTCATTCTTTGTACAGCCCGCCTTGGCCCACCACCAGATGGTGTTGGGACTCCACGTTCAAGAAATCTTGTCTCTACAAGCAGCTGTTACCCATCATTAGGACCAGTTTTCCACCTACCAACAATGGATTCATTCCCTGTTCTCCCTGATATCTGACAATCAGCGTGATTTGGTCACCTCTCAAACACGTTTAGTCAATTCCATTGAGCAAATATGCCAGTCTATCCCTGAGTACGTTAGGGAGCAACTACATGAGTTTCACCAGTTAGAACAACCCTGGCGCACTCAAGTAGACTCCACCCTAAACTCTTATCTCTCCAATTTTGAGTGCCTAGTGCAACAGCTCAATGCATTCAGCGTCTATTCCTTTGAGCAATTGCAACAGGTAGCTGACCTTGCAGCCCAAGGTCTAAATGAGCTCAGTGCAGAATTCAACCAAGAGAGAGCTACCACTGCCGCAGCTATTGCCAAACTTCAGAGTCAGGTGAATGAGCTGTCCACTCCCAAACCTGATGTTCTGCCTTCTCCTCCTGCTGATGATCTGGTGGACAGAGAGCAGAGAATCTGGGAAGCCATCTGGGAATTATGTGCTTCCACTTGTAGCCAAGGACGTCCTACTGAAATGCCTCAACCTGATCCCCAGGTTCTTGCGCTGACTGCTCAGGTTGCTGAACTACAGCAAGAAGTTGCTGCTTTACGTGAGGTATTGATGGCTGCCGCTAGTCCACTTGGGGTTGACAAGGAGGATGGTTGTTGTCCTGGTATGGCGGGGGCTCCTCAAATCCACTGTGCCAGAGAGTTGATTGCCCTAGCTAATGGAGTGTATCATTTGAAACGGGACCAGACTGAGTTGGACAGGGATGTACAGGAGATGAGTGAGTTGATCAATTTGGTAAATGACAGATTTGCCCCTTGCCTATCAGTGGGGCCATCCCTTACTTTGCAACTGGCTGAGATCTCCACGGTTGTCACTACTCAAGGACAACGCCTAGATGTTACTGAACAACAGACCGCTCTAGCCAACACTATGGGTGCCAGAACCACCGAGACTTTGACAACCCTTGAAGAAAGTGTTTGACAACTGCGGGCTAGACAACCCCCTCCAAATCTGAAGCTGAGTTCTCCCTGCGCATAAATGTGCTTGATAGCAACAATGGTGGTCCAGCTCCTGAGGCACACTTCAAGCCTACTTTTAAGCAAGTCTTTGATCCTAAAACCTCGACTATTGCAGCCTTTATAACTATTTATGAGACTGCTATGAGACAAGCATCAGACAAAGTTAAGAAAGAACATATTCTGACTTGCCTACACCTGATCTGTCAAGAGGTAATTGTACCAGAGCTGCCCTCCATCAAGACCTGGGAGGACATGAAACAGCTCCTGATTGACAAGTTTGGTGGTGATCTCAGCCTGGAGGTGAAAAAGGATGCTTTCATGCACATATCCTTCAAGCCCAAGGAGACATTAGCTGAATTTGCTGACAGATTTTACATGGAGGGACAACAGTTAATAACAAGCAGACAATCGACAGTGCATGAAGCATATATGGCCTGCGCCCAGGCCCTCAAGGTGAATCAACTCCTATGCCTCCATTTCAAGGCCCACAAGGCTATGCTGTCCTCCATGAAAAGCATAAAAACACTGCTCCAAGATATGCATCTTACCCATTCTGGGGCAGTTGTTTGGGAAAGCTGTGCCACTTCCAACTCTGGCCCCTCTTCTTGCGGTCCTTGTATCCTCACTATGAACTCCCAAAATCCTCCTTGACGTCAAGGTTGCCACAACTGTGGTCAGATAGGCCACCACTCTCGCGTCTGCACCAATCTGCGGGTTGAAGGAGCTGATCCCAAGGATCAGTTGGGAAAAGAACAGTCAACCTAGAGGCAGAGACGCTCTTGGTTGACAATTCTTCCCAGTCTCCTCCTACATCCCTGCCTGCTACTGGCTCTGATCCTGTTGATGATGAAGCTACTCCTATCCTCCTCCTGTTCCATGACATTTCTGATGACTATGATGTTGATGAGTCTGATGTTGAAGACCATGATGCATACAGGTATTCTGTTCTTGCTGTTCCTGAGACTATTGCCGTTTCCTACAAGCTACAATCTGGGAAGACTACAACTACCACCAAGCCCTCATCTGAGGCCAAAGCAGTTGTCTATTGCCCCTATCTTACTCAGGCAAAACGGTCCCCTGTATTAGTGGAATCATCAGAGGAAGCCGCTGAAGTTGCAGACGCTGTTTTCAAGAATGTTTTTGTCTCCCTCCCTCTCCTAACTATATACAAGGAGTTTCTGGGACTACAATGAATGATTGGGAAATGGGCCAAGGAACTAGCTGAGGCACAGGATATCTTGGCTTTTCTGCCACCCTTTGGATGCACTACCACCTGAGTAGAGATATCTATCCAAAAGGTCAAGATCAAAGCTGTCCTGAACACCGGTTCTCCTGTCAACGTTGTTTCTTCTAAATTGGTGAAGAAACTTAAGCTGGCCCCTGATCTCAACTACCATCAATCCTATGGCACCGCTGGTCTCTCCATGACTCGCGCCATTGGTGCGTACTCTGACTTACCAATGCAATTTGGTAAACTCCTGTTGGTGTGCCAGCTATTGTTCTAGAAAATGAGAGCTATGACCTTTTGGTTGGTACCCAGTTCCTTTGGGAATATAATTGGATCATCAACCTAAAGAATGGTTATCTTTCTATCCTAGGGTAAAAAGTCCCTCTGATCTTTGAAGAGCCAATCAAAGTTCCCGGTAAACGTTTGAAGACATGTACTCTGGAGTACCCCACTGGAGTTTTCACCCTAAAATACAGAACCCATTCCACCAACATGAAGTGTCCTCCCATGGCTTGCCCTGCAACTGAGGGAATTCCTCTCATGGCCACGTCTGCTTTCATCATCCCCCCAGGCTCTCAGGCTATCATAGACTCCCAGATATCATATGAACTACCTGAGCGGACTTTCTTAGAGCTGTACTCCCCTCCTTTGCTGGGGCGTAACAAGCCTTACCTTTGCCTTGGAATTCTGGACGTTTCCCACAAGGATCCTGTTCAATTACTAGTTGCCAACCTTACTGCGCTTCCTATGACAGTATCCAGAGGACAGGTCGTTGGTTACAGAAAGTTATTAAATGCTCCTGACGTCTTGTCTCTTCACCCTTTTGGAACGTTTCAAGACTTTAACCTACCCAAAGATGAGCCTCAAGTCCTATCTCTGTTCACTACCCAAGACTTCCCTCAGTTGTCCCCGGTTCTCAGAAAGAGGTGCTTGATTTACTAGACCAGTTCTCAGACATCTTTGCCAAAGATAGTACTGATTATGGGCTAGCCAAAGGTGTGATTCATCAGATTGACACAGGATATGCTCCCCCCTTTTGTGCCAAGCCATACCGCCACAGCTGAGTGAAAGATGTGCAGGTTTCTAAGGAGCTCAAACAACTACTGGATGCTGGACTGCTAGCTCCCTCTCAAAGTCCCTGGGCTACTCCCTGCTCATCTTAAAGAAAAAGGATGGTGGACACTGGATTGTGATGGACTATTGAAGGTTGAATTCTCTAACCAATAAAGATTCCTATCCCTTACCTTGCATTGATGACACCCTTTGACGCCTTGGAGGTTCTAATTTTTCTCTGCCATGGATTTGGCGTCTGGCTACTGGCAAGTTGACCTCTCCTCTGAAGACCGTCAGAAGGCTGCACTCATCACATCAGAAGGATTGTTTGAACCTACCTGCATGCTGCAAGGGCTCTTTAATGCCCCAACAACTTTCCAGAGGGCCATGGATTCCATCCTGCGTGATTTGAAGTTGTTGTGTGTCTTAGTCTATCTAGATGATATAACAGTCTTCAGCGCAACTTTCACAGATCACCTAGCCCATCTTAAAGAGGTGTTCATAAAGATCCAAGAAGCTGGCCTCAAGTTAAAGCCTTCTAAGTGTGCTTTCTTAAAAGAGCGCCTTGAATTCTTGGGCCATGAAGTAACCCAAACGGGAATTTGTCCAATGACCAAGAAGGTTGAAGCCATTGAAAAAATGCTTCCGCCCACCAACCTCTGAGAAGTACAGGTCTTTCTGGGCATGATGGGTTACTAAAGACAATTCATTCCTGATTTTGCTGATACTAGCAAACCCCTGGTCCAACTATTGCGTAATGTCCCTTTTGAATGGACTGTCAGCCAACAGCAAGCCTTTGAGACTATAAAGCAGAAACTCAAAGAAGCACCCATTTTAGTGTACCCCAATTACAATAAGGAATTTATCTTGTACACCAATGCTAGTGACCTTGCTATTGGGGCTATCTTGGCTCAGCTCAACGATGAAGGTGTGGACCACCCTGTAGCCTATACTTCCTGTGTGCTGAATAAGCATGAAAAGAATTATAGTGTTACAGAGAAGGAGTGCCTTGCTGTGAGCATGCAGTCAAACAACTTTTGCCACTACATATATGGTACCCATTTCACTGTCGTCACTGACCACACTTTGCTCAAATGGTTACAACAACTTAAGGAGCCTGAAGGACGCTTAGCCAGATGGGCTCTCCGCCTGCAAGGTTATGATTTCACTGTGCTCCATTGCCCTGGGATTCAACATCAGAACGCTGATAGGTTGTCCTGAATGCCCATCCTTGCCCTACATCCTGCTGAGGCAGACCAACTGTACGAGCTAATTGGCTACCCTTCTTCCTGGGAAAGTGAGACAGAAGAGGTTTGACTTGCCCTGCCCAAATTGTCTGAAGACACCCTCATACGCAACAACCAACTCTTCAAGAAGGTGCAGGGTCAATACCTGCCATACGTGCGCCCCAGTCTTTGCCTCTCCTTGGTGTCACAAGCTCATAAGAAAACTGGCCATGGAGGCATTGCCAAAACCTTTGACTGGCTTTAAAAGAATTACTTCTGGGAGAATCTTTCTCTGTTGATCCCAGATGTCATTGCTAGTTGCCATGACTGCCAACTTCAGAGGCCCTAAGCTGCTTCCCATGAGTTCAAATTGGTTCCCCCTCAACATGCCTTTCACACGGTCAGCATTGATGCTGTAGGTCCTCTCCCCTGCTCACGCTCTGGATGCCGCTTTATCCTGATTGCCGCTGACCACTTCAGCAAGTTGGTAGAAGCTCGCCCTACTAAAGACATCACTGCTAAGACTACCGCTGCCTTCCTGCTGCAGGATGTTTTCTACCGCCATGGCTGCCCTCAAGTGCTGTTGTCTGACAACGGAACCAACTTTAATGCCAAACTTGTAACCTCTGTTGTTGAAGCCCTAGGAACTCACCAGTCTTTCTCTGCCCCTATAATCCTTCCACTAATGGGGCAGTTGAGCGTGCCAACTCAACACTGGTTTCTATCATGAGAAAAATCACCTACTCTGACGCTGCCAATCGGGATCTATACCTACCTGCTGCACTCTTTGCCTATTGTCTGAGCAAACATTGGATCACAGGGTGCTCCCCCTTTGCCATGTTGTATGGGCGTGAAGCCACCACTCTGTTGCTCTTGGGGGTTCCCCTACTCTGCTCTGATAAGGCCATGAACCCTGACAACCACATCAAAGACTTATTCAACCGCATCATTGATATACAAGCCACTGCCTACACTTCCGCATATAAGACTAAGATGCTTGAGCTCTCTCCTGACAACGCAGGGCGCTCCCTCTTGCCTGAGTTTAATGTTGGTGACCATGTCCTATACTATCAACACCGTGTGGGTGGGCGCGCGCACAAGCTGGACTCCCTGTGGATTGGTCCTTTAGAGGTGACTTTCAAACAAGGATCTGAGTAAACTGTAAAGCTCCTCTCCAGTGGTCACCCTTTTGCTTGCGTACACGCCAAGTTCCTCCGCAAGTATAACCCCCCTAAGGCCAATCTAGAGGGGGGCAATGTCGTGAATAACAGCATTCACCATATTTTTATTTCGCCTTTGGTGGGCCATTTTGAAGACAAATCTCTTGTTTTTGCTTTCAACTCTTGAAATGAACTGGCTTCCGCTTCAGGAAATATGATTGTTTGGTTTCCTGACTCTGCACAACTCACTTGCCTCACTCATGCTTGTGGCAAGTGATCCTACTGTCCTGGTAGTGTTTTGTGGTATTCTCAACCACTATATATTCCATTTCCATATTCACCAATAAAATTAAGTTCTATTCACATTTTTGTCTTTGTTTCTTCTGTACTTCCGCGCCTCTCTCTAGCCACGCCTAGTAGAGATTATTCATCCAGGGCCGCAAGGTAAATACATTTGCCTTTCCTGTCATCTAACCAAGACTTAGTACAAATCCAATCCTAAGGTTAGGATTCCCCGTTGTGCATCTGTGCTGCGCCTCAGAACACAACAACATTATAACTGGGGATTGGTATTATTGGGCCACTAAGGGCAGTCTGTAATCTTCTATTTGGTCACAAAAAGGTCTTGCTTCTCTGGTGACTGGAGTGCTCCTGTTATCTGTCATGATAACTCTCTTGGCATTACTTTGAACCATGGGTAGTTTCTTGAGGCTGGCAAATCTTTTGTTAACAAGGAATTGATCTGCTCCAGTGTCAAATAGTGCTGTGCCCTGATATCTGTGAAAGCAGAAAGGATAAGTGAAGAGTTTATTTCCATTTTGGGCAGAAAACAGTATAGGATTGCTGGAGGGTACTTGGATCATGGTAATTGAGTCCACGTCTTGTCCCTGTACAAGACTTGCAAAGTGGGGTAGGGCAGCTCACCTAAGCATTCCCCTGAGCTTTTTCCTCCTTGGCGGTGTTATCAGTGCTCATTTGATTTACTTAAGAAGTTCAATTTCCGCCTCAAGGGTGAGGGTTTTTTTTATTTTTTCTTCTTATTTGTTGAAGGACCTTCTTTTTTCTTTAGAGCTTTCCTTTTGTTTGTTGGTTACATGCAGGTTGTCAAATTTTTGTGCAGCTTGCTTTCCTTCCAAAAACATGCCTTGGAGATTCTTGCAGCGGCTCATATCAACTTGACGTCTGATGTGTGTAGGGAGGCCATTGTAGAAGTCCAGTTGTGGTCCATCCTTGTCATAGTTGATGATGTTGGAGCTAGATCATGTATGTCTTCATAGGCTGCAATGTACTCCTCAATAGTTCCTGTAATTTTGAAGGTTCTGAGTTCTGTCATGATCACAACATCAGAGTCCTTTGTGGCAAATTTTTCCAGGAAGGTGTTCTTAAACATGTCCCAGTCTTTGTTGTGACCAGGGTGTTGATCAAAACATTTGCTTACAAAGTTTGATGCAACCCTAGTAGCATGTAAAGCAATTTCACTTGCCCGGAGTTTGTGGGTGTATCCCACTCTTGTAAATTTGTTTTGGGTGCTTTGAATCCAGAGGTTGGCATTTTCTTGATGTAGTCCTGAGAGCAAACAATTTATACTGAGTGTAGGAGTTGAAAACAATGTTGGGTATTTTGGTGGCTTTGGGAACTGGAGGCAGATTAGGTACTCCTTGAGTACCAAGAAATTTGTACTGTTTGAATAGTACAAGGATATTGTAGAAGACAGTGAATCCTGTGAGGACATCCTGATCTTCTTAATATTGTCTCCAGCCAGTGGGGAGTGCCATCTTCTGGGTTCTTTTTTTTGGAGAAAATTTTCTGTTAAGTTGCATAGGTGTGGATAACCTATCTGTGCTATCAGTGTTGAGTATATAATTCTTAGAAGTATAATAAACAAGATAACGGGGAAAATTAAGAAGAGAATGATACTTTATTAGATATGAGTTTATAGTATTATATAGTGTCATAAGAGGCCACATGTTGTCCATGTACGTCATGGTGGTCATGGGGCTTGTCCAAGTAGTGTTCCTTTTAGGACTCAAAATTTTGATCCCTGTAATAGATGGGAAAATAATAAGAGTAACACTGACTCAATGATTAGTCAGGAAATATTTTGGAGAGTCACTTGGGGAATTGCTTTCCCAAGAGGGAGTAATTAAGGATGTTGTGAAACATTGTTATTTCTGTCACAAGGTGCTGTTTAAAAACTTAAAACAGTTTAGCAATTATTAAAGCATGGCAAACCACAAGACAAGCACCACAAACTGAGAATATTTAAAAAATATATATACAATGATTAAAAAGAAGAAAACTGATGGTATATTGAAATTATACAGAAAAAAATGTGTGATAAGATCAGAATAACACAGAGTCTATTAGAGTGAAAGCTATAAAACATAAAAAAAGGTTAGTAAAAAAATCAAATGAGAGAACTTGAAAAGCTTTTGAAGGATATTAACTTGCCAATTGTTGAGATCAAGGAGATCAATCACAAAATCAAGAGAAAAGTGAAGTACTCTGTCCTGAAAGTCAACAAAATTGACAAGGTATCAGCCACAGCCCTGATTTCTAAGATGCCTAATGTGTCAGAAAAGACAATTAAGCATCTCTTCATCATTCAGAAGACTGTAGTTGAGGGGCTACAGCTCAAATCCTACATCTTTTCCGCACTGTCTGTTTAGGTTGATGACCCCAAAATGTATAAACCTCTCAAACCTTTCAAGAGGGCTTGCAAAGAGACACCAAAATACTTTTGAACTCTTTTGCGCCAAAGATGGCCCTCCCTGTGGAAGTGGCTGGCAAAGAAGCAGCAGAAGAAGGTATCTTAAAATCAATAAAAATTCTAAATGATTAAATTTTTTTGAAATTAGTGATGATGTTGTAAGAAAATTGCTTGTCTCATACATTCCTGTCATGTTACCTCTCCCCTTGGCACTGGACAGGATATTATATTCTTGTTGTACAAAAAACCCTCAACTGGTTAAACACCTCAATTTTTTAGAGGATTTGTCACATATAGCTGATAAGAGATTTTGTTGGATTATCCTGCTAATCCCCACATTTTTATTGCTCCTCCCGGAAAAAAACACAGGTTAATTTAGACTGTCTACTAGCTTGGTGTCATATTTTATTATGAAAATTGAGAACTCACTAATCAAAGGCGCCCACATTGCCTCTCATAAGCTCAAAATTAACATTTGAAGTTGTTCCCCAGGAATACCCTATAGATGGCACCCAACTAGATGCCAGTCCAGAAATTATTGAAAGCCTCTCCAGCACCTATGACTCAGATCTGAAAAATTTCTCTTGCAGTCAATCAGATTTTTCCCTTCACCTTTAGGCCTCCCAAACTTCATCCCAGTCCCTTAAATTTGGCAAGTGGGACCTTTGGGTTCCTGCTTGCTCATTGTCAAATTTTATTAAAGTTGGCATTTAAAGGGTATAATCTTGGAGTCCTTCCATTTTTTTAAAAAAAATTTAGAATTTTACTCCAAGACATTTTCCTTCTTCAAGTCCTCTTTCTTAGTCTCTTGCCGCTTCCTGGTGCCCCTAATAGTTTTTAGTGTTAGAACTAAGTGCTTTCCTGTTCTGTTAATTAAATTTTGGTTTAAACTTAAAGTTTGAGTTGAATATTAGTATAATAGCTATTAAAAAACTTATCTTATGTCAAGGAGCTGGATGTACTGACATTCTGGTTGTTGCCAACACAGTTAACATCCAGCCACTGCCTGATTTGGTGCCAATCTAATATACAGTTCAACATACCAGAAATGGCAAAACCCAATATCACATGACTTGTCCAGGTATCCAGCAACTTGAACCCATTCTGTAGATGACCGCCCTTATCTTTGATCTGACTTAAATCCCTGCCACAGCACAAGCTATACAGTAGTTTTCAAACCTGTTGAGATAAAAATATATTATTTAGTTTAAAACGCATGAACTCAGCTTAAAAACAAAATCAAAAATCAAGGAATTTATATTAAAATACAATGGATTTGGATCCACTTTGATTTTGTTTTTAGACTGAGTTCATGTGTTCTAAACTGAATAATATACATATATCTTAATAGGTTTGAAAACTACTGTATAAGTCTAAAGTATCATTCAATAAAATATACTTCTCTTCTTCTTAACTCCATATTTGAATCTTCCCCAAAAGTTGGTCCTCATCACTTAGTTGCTCCCTGTTTGCTTTCAAGTCCAAAAGCAATTGAGTTAATAATCAAGGCTCCCAAATCATTTCTTTTTGGTTTTGGCTACTTTGTTTTAAGTTTTCAAACGTCCTCCTAATAATAGGCACCCATGGTACTTGTGGTTAATCCTGTTTGCACCACCTATCAATAACTATTTCCCAGATTAAATTCTCCAGGTATTACTGAAATGTTAGTCCCTTGGATAAAATCTGTGGCCCTTACCTTATTTTTGGCTCTGTTACTTTTGCACTTCATCACATCATATTTATGGGTTGGGTTGACTGCCACAGTATATTTGGCAATATTCAATCCACACCTGTTGTATTTACAAGTATGGTTGTGGTTGGGTTTAGCTAGTTGCTTAACTTGATATACAACTTACTAGTTACTAAAGACTAAGTTGAGATTCTCTAACTTAGTATTGTATAATAATATAATAAATGTGTAATAATCAATTATTTATTTATTATCAATAAAGAGAGTTATATAGATGTTGGATATTGATACCAGCTGCTGAGCACCAGGATCCTCTGCTTCACAGCCAGATCTCTCTGAAGGCTTTGCCCACTATTAACCTTTAGATCAGACAATTATAAGTTAACATAACTTGGAAATGCAACTTAGTTGATTGGTTGAACTATCTTTCATTTAGAGCGATAGTGCTATTGCTCTCTTGCTCACCAAACTTAAAGGATCAATGGCCATTACAGTGAAGGCTAGTTTAACCAATCACCTTACAACATTTCCCCTACTAAGCTAGAAATTACTGGAAAAGGTGCACAACCTTTCTCATCATGGTGAAATTGCCCAAAGAGGAATGAAAAGCCAGTAGTTTTTTATACTGATGTTACAGAACAGAGAATTGGTAAAGCCCAAAGGGGAAAATCAGATATCTCAGTTAGCAACACACCTAGTAACTTGTCTGTTCTTGTACCAGAAGATGAATTCACCAAAACACTAGGCAATGAAATAGACACAGCATTGCATAGCTCTTATAGCACAATTTCATATAAGCCAAATATCCCATCTAGAAGTTATCTAGCATCAGACTCCAGAATGACTACTTCTTTGCAACTATTGACAATTGCTAAGAAAAGTATTCATACTGGACAGACTAAGACTCCTTCACATGTGTCTGTTACCAGATTTGATGAACATGAGCCTAGCTTAACCAAACTGCTCTAGGAGCTAAATAAGGACAGAATAGGTTCAGCTCCTGGAGAGGTGCAAGAAGACAGTCAGGGGTCCTTCCTTGACATGATTGCCTTTCTTTGTTAGGAGGAGATCCCTAGTATGTGCTTCTGTGGGCCAGTAGTCATGTGATCAACACTGATGCTGGCCTTGGAGAATCTCTATGTGATTTATATCAAAAAAACTTGAAATAGGGAATACAGTGTACTGACGTATTACTAGAGTAAAGCTACTACAGTATGCAAAACTGTTCCTCCAGGATTTCTCCTATGATGGGACATCTTTGACAGACAATCAGATATCTTGTGCTCTCAAACTCCTCAAACTGGTATTCACTGCATGGGCCAATCCTTGTTCTGCTAAAGGTCCTGTGCCCTTGTGGCATGGCTCAGATAGCCATGAGTATTGTTTACAACAAGCTATGGGGGCTACCTTGGAGTTTTTTGGTTACAGTAGGGCAGGAAGTTGTCATCTAATGATGTTGGTTGGGAATCTGGTCCTTAGTGGCTCTAAAGTTGTCTATCACCAGAGACTACACCATATGCCTGAGTACATTGGGTGGCTCCTTGGGGTCCTGTACTCTGTTGGAGGTAAGGCACCAGAGGAATATGCACAATACAAGAGTCTTCTGTGGGAGTGCATTCTGCTCAGACTTGCTTTTTAGCTACTCTATTGGTATAAATTGCATAAACTTCCTTCCTGTCAACAAGTCTCATTTTCTTCCATTTTACTCCCTCTGTTTGCCCAATGCCTGGCTTATTTACACAGCAGTGTCAAAAGTCCTCATCCAATTGTGCCTGGGTTTAGAGGCAATAGCATCTTAATAAATTACTTTTGCATAAACCATACTATTGTTTTCCTTTCTATAAGCTTTATCTCATTCTTGATGCAAATAGGGTAACAACTCATGGATTTTTTACATTACTCTTTTTCTGAGTTGCTACCCTCAATGGGGTTTAGTCTTGATCACCAGGAGCCTTGTGCATTTAGTGCATATGTACTTAGGTAATCAATTGTCCAGTCTCCAGGTCCTTCAGGGTGTAGCTGTCTACACCTCTTTTCTGGACTACCTTTTCTGGTCCTTGCCATAACAACACAGGCTTACTTTCACAACCATATCCTTGATTGCTGTAGAAATACATCTTGCTGCCAATCTCATATACTGGAAGAGCTGGATGATGTTGTTCTTCTCAATCAACGTCTTTAATTTTGATAGCCAGGTTGGGCAAGTATGCTTCTGATTGTAGCTTAATCAGTGTCTGGTATAACCTTCAGAGGTCTGTGTCTGGAGATATAGCTTTGCTGGAATTTACCAAGCTATATAAATGGTGTGGCAGGCTAGTTTGTTGGCTGTATAGCAACTGGAAAGGGATTTTCCCAGTTTTTCTATGGAAGCCAATGTTATAAGCAAAAACTGCAACTATAAGATATGTATCCCATCCCAATTCATGCTGGTGGCTTAGCTTTTTCAGGATTTGGACTAGGCTTACATTTGTTTATTCTACCATACCATTAGTTTGAGGATTGTAGGGTGTTGACAGGTACTGCAAATACTCATAAGCTTGTTTAGCCTAGGTACTATGTAGCTTGTAAAGTTTGTCCCATTATCTGTCAGCAGTATTTGTGGACAGCTGTGCTTATAGAGAATATTCTCTAAAATAAACTTGGCTGTAGCCAGCGCCAACTGATTTGGGATTGCCTTTTCTTCCACCCATTTGGTGAGATGGTCCACTACTACAATCACAAACTTGTTTTTGCTAGTGGTCAGTGGAAGAGGCCTGACTGCATCTATAGCAATAGTATGGAACACAAAACAAGGTCAGATTAAATAGTGCTGGTAGCACAAGACTTTTGGTTGCTCTATATTGCAATAATGGCAGGCGGCCAATGTTTCTGCTACATCTGAATACATTTATTCTCACTAACTTTGCTGCTGTAGAAGATTAAGTGTCTTCTGAATGTCTCCATGGCCTACAGTTTTATGGGATGATACAATTGCATATGTACATAGTGAAGATCTAATGTGCAGTAACCATTTTTCCTTGTGGAGTTTAAACAGCTGCTTATTTTTGACCTTAGTATCCACAACAAGATTTTTCAGAATTTTCTGAATCTTGGATGGCTCCTCCCCCCACAAAGTCTGGTCCAGGAGTAGCTTGTTGTAGAGCTCAACTGCCGCTGGTGAAACCAATGCTATGGTTGGTAGACAAGATACACAATCTGCATTCTGGTGAGAAGCTCCAGCACAATGCACTATCTTGTAATCAAATGCCTGGAGTTTGATGGCCCAATGTGCCAAATGGCCTTTGGTGTCCTTCAGGGTCTTGAGTCATTTAAGCAATGTGTGGTCCTCCACCAAAGTAAAATGAACACTGTGCAGATACACTCTAAACTGTTGATAGGTGTATATAACTGCCAGGCATTCCTGTTCTGTGACCATGTAGTTGCACTTGTGGTAATTCAGGGTTTGTGAAAAGTAGCCTACAGGATGTTCCTGGTATTCATCATCTATTTGGGATAAAACTGCATCTATTGCAGTGAGACTGGCATCTGTATGGACAACAAAGGGTTAATCAAAATCAGGGTACACCAGGACAGGCTTGGTGACAAGAGTGGCTTTTAAGTCATCAAAAGATTGTTGACACCCTGGAGTCCATGAGAATTCAACCTTGCTCTTCAAGAGATAGAAAAGAGGACCTCCCAAGCCAGAAAAATTAGGAATGAAACATCTGTAGTATTCTATCATCCTCAAGAATACTTGAACGTCCCTTTTGCTTCTTGGTTGCTGCATCTGGGTAATTGCCTCCACTTTTGCAGGAACCAGTATAAGTCCATCCTTACTTATAATATACCCTAGGAATTCCAAATGCTCCTTAAAGAAATTACATTTCCTAGGTTTAAGCTTTTGATTAGCTGCAATCAAACATTAGAATACAGCCTCCAGTTATTCCAAGTGTTGACCAAAGGTACTGAAGAAGACATTAATGTCATCTAAATAAACCATAATGCAAGAAAGCTTCAGGTCACCCATCACTGAGTAAATTGTGTGTTGGAAGGTGGCAGGGGCATTGACCAATCCCTGCAGCATACATGTAGGCTGTAAAAGGCCCTGATCTGTGATTATTGCACATTTTTCTTGGTCTTCCTTTGGAAGTTCTATTTGCCAATAGCTACTAATTAAATCCATTGCACTAAAGTATTGGGCACCACCTAGCTTTTCAAGGGTATTGTTAATTTGTGGAAGTGGATAAAAATTCTTTCTTGTGACAGAATTCAATTTGCAATAATCCATTACCACATATTGGATCCGTATTTCTTCTTTACTATTAGAAGGGGAGAGGATCAAGGGCTTTTACTAGGGACTAGAAGTCCAGCTGAAAGGAGCTTATGTAGTTCTTTTTTGATAGTTTCTTGTTGAGCCTGGCTTCTCCAAATTAGACAGGAATGTATGGGAGCTGTGCCTTGCGTGTCCAGCACATGTTCTACTCCTAGCGCTTTTCACAATTCATTATTGTGCTCTGCAAAGACAGCTTTGTATTTATTAAATAGACGCAAAACCTGATCTTTCTGTGGCTTGATTAATCCTTTAAGTGATTCCCACAGAATTAACAATAGAGCTGCAGGGTTGTTACAAGAAAGCTCAAATTTGCTGAATTTCCCAAAGGGAATGACATCCGCCAAAGCTGAATTTTCTTCAAGTTGAAGATGGCCCAAGAGTTGGTTCTTCTTGACCTTTATGGGGATATTGGAAAGATTACCCGTAGGGACCAAGATTTCCTTGTTTGAAGGCATCACAATTCCAGGAGATATCCAAGGTTCAAAGCAAGATCCATTGTGAAGACCATAGACTTTGCCATGTAGTCCTTTTGGAAGCCCCAAACCAAGGCCAATGTTTTGGATAACTTGCAAATCCTTTGGAATCACAAAATCTTTGGCCAGGTACTGAGGTATCCCTTTATACTCCTTAGTGGCAAAGGGGAGAGTTTTCAGTTTCCTTTGGCGTAGGGTATAGGCTACAGAAAGATCACTGTCAGCATATTCCATATAGATGTGATGGATCTTCTTGTTTGGTAGATCCTTGGGTCCATCTCCATGATAGAAAATGGGGACTGAATGACCCAGAATGCTAAAAGTGCTGTCCTTATGATTTATAATTGTACTGTAAGTAGCCATGAAACTTGTCCTAATGAGTATATCATAGCTATTGTTTTGGAGAACTATAGCCAGAGCAGTCACTACTAGCTTACTAAACCAAAGTGGAAGAGAAGAATAAGCACCCAAGGCTTTGGTTTTATTGGGGACAGCAGTACCAAATTCTTCTTTATAGTCCAAGTCAGGAGCCAATTTGAGTTTCTTCACCAGTCTGGTGGAAACTATGTTCCCAGGAGCTCCTGAATCCAGGATTACCTGTACTCTGAGCTTATGAACAAAAATTTTGATATAGGTGCAGTCAGTTGGTCTCCATAGTCTGGAGACACACTTTTTGTAACTTTATGTACATCTAGACCCTTAAACTGTGCAAGAAATGCTTCTAAAGCAGAGGTCAGTTTGGGGTTCAGGGTCTTTAAAGTCTCCAGTTTAGTCAAGACTTGTACTGAACATATTGATTGTGCCAATTTTTTAACACTATCACTTTCATTAGTAACTTCACTATAAGGATGTGACAGTTGTTAAGCGTAAGGAATTAACACAGTCTCTATTGCTTCACGTGAAGGTAGTGCTTCAGTCTTTATAGCCTGTCTTCTTGTGACAGTGTTTACAGCCAGAACTTGGTGGAGCAGGTCCTCATTCACCTCCTCTTTGTTTTTCAGGTAAGACTCAGGGCTAGCATCTGGTTCCATCAGGCTGTCTTCTTTGTCAGGCAGCTCCTTGGCAGCGGGTTCTGGATCCAGTGTGGGAGATGGGTTGTTACTACTAGCAGTCAGGGTTTTCTCCGCAACCTGACTGCTTAGCAGTATTTTGACTCCTCTTCATCTTTTTCCCTGTTATCTTCTATAAGCTCCTTGTTGACTTTGCTATATTCTTGGCCTATATGATGTACGTTAGCTTTTGGTTGTTTACAATCCCGTGATAGGTGACCAGGCTGGCCACACTTATAGCATGTTTGGTTATTGTTAAAGCTATTAGCCACAGGGGTTGAGCCAGTAGCCGTCTTTTTTTGCCATATTCTTTTCCAGTGTCTTTCCTTGGGATTCAGCTGAGTTAAAAGTGGTAGTCTTTTTGTAGTCAGGAAATGGGATCTTAAATTGTTTTTTAAAAGAACCCAGATGGTGCATGAGTTCAGAAACTGTTTGTGCACCATAAATTCCTGATTTAAGGGCAATGGAGAGGTCTCTATTGGTGTGCATGTAGTTGAGAAGGGCTCCTTTTATGTCAACAAAAGTAGCTGCTCCCATGGAAACTAGCGTCTTTGCTTCCAGATAAAAATGCTCAGATAAATCCATTAAGCTTTCTTCCTTATTGATTTTCCCTTCAGTAACCTCCATTTTGCAACAAAATAGAGTTTCCTCACTACCAAGCTCAACAATAAGAGCCCTAGAAACGTTCTCATAAGTACATTTTTGCTCATGTAGTCTGGGCATGATTATGGTCTGAGTTTCTGAATCCAGGATATTAAAAAGGACTGTGTTTTGCATGGCTTTGTCTGCTTCATACATTAAGTTGTTATAGAGTTGCAAAAACATATGTACCTTAGATTTTTTCAAACTTTGGGAGGTTTGTAGGTTTGAAGTTTTGAATCACAGTAGACGTACTGAAATTGTAACTTCTCCTAGGCAGAGGGGACAAAGTTCTCAATTTTGATGTGTGAAATTGCGCTTCAAAAGCAGCATCTCTTGGGTTGTTGTTGACTCTAAATGTGGATGCAGCTGATCCAAGCAAGGGGTTTTTACTGCTGTCTAAAACAGGCTTGGCAACATAGACTTTCCTGGTAGTGCGGCCTATGTTGTCCTCATTGCTCTTGTAGCTATGGAAAGATTGACAGTTGTCAATCATAGCCTGACTGTTAAGATAGAGCACTATGATTTCTTCTTTAGTTGCTTGAACTTCCAGTTCCAGCCTTGACTGCCAGAGGTTTACCACAAGGAGTTGCTTCATCTGCTCTTAAAGCAACTGAATGCCGCTACACTGCAACCTTACTTCTTGTTAAAGGTCCCTAATAGTTTAGTTAGTGGTCTGTAATTCTTCCGCAAGATTTTCAATTCTGTATTCTTGACAGTCAAACTGCATGCCTGCATTTTACTGGTCAGCATGTTGATTAGTTCTCAGTTGTTCTAGTTCATCATGGTTTCCCTCAGTACATGCATGGTTGTTGTCAATTAGCTTCATGAGTTTAGCTAACTCAGTGTAGAAATAGCAACAATCTGCAAGAGATTGGTGGAGGCCTTTATCAATCTTGCTCACGTGTCCAGAGAGCTCCTCCATGTCTCTCTGAATGATGGATGTGCCCTCCTCATCCTGTACCAGGGCAGATCTATCTTTAATCCTACCTACAGAACAGCAGAGTGACTCAAACTCTTTGAAGAGGTGACAGAAGGCAGCTTCAGCTTCTTTAACATGATGTGTAACTGTGCAAAGCCAGTTGCTGTCAACCCCCTTATGCTCAAGCATAGATTCAATCATAGCGGCAATATAGTTTATCAGACGCTCTTCCAGTTGAGCCGCCCAAGAAGCAGTGTGACTCTGATGACTCACCACGCTGTTGATCTGGTGACTAATATTAGTCATAGATCCCAAGAGTTCATCATAGAGGCAACAGAGGAAAGCCTGCTGAAGATTAACGAGGTTCCCTTGATGAGATATCAGAGACAACTGGTATCCTGAATGGATCCAGTTGTGGCATATTGCCAGGTGAGCAAAACTATAGAGGTATTCCTTTGCCTGCTCTATGGTCTTCATTTAAAGACAGAGCTGATTAGGAGTAAACCTGTTAAAGTTGTGTAATTGCTCTTTGGCAGTTGCTCCACAGGAAGGTAGTACTACAAGCTTCTTTTGGGCCTCCCCATTCTGGTAAGATCCCCAATCCATGCTGCTTACTGCTAGCTCCAGCTGCTGCTGGGTGAGTTTGGCGTTACTGTTCACTTCAAGTGGAGTGGGGACATCCAGATGGAGTACCAATTAGTCTTTTTCTGTTGAGGATGGTGTAGTACTGCCATGTACTGACTGAACGCAACAGTGTTGCTTGAAAGGCCATCTGTTGTGCCAGCAAGACAATTTAATTCTAGAAAGAGGCCATCAGGATGGTACCACAAGTGACAAAGGAATGCTTGGAGAAGTTTGTCTCCAAACTCTCCCTCAGCCAAAGACAAGTCTCTGGCAGTATCAGGGAACCAATTGTTGATGGCCGGCCCGTTGTTTCAGGGATAACTTGGGCCGGGTTTTTTGCAGGCAGAGCCAACCACAAGAGAGGTGTTAAATTGAAAAGGTAGGAAAAGGACTTCTCCACCCAAGAACAAAGGCTGGCAGCCGGGGTTATAGTGTCAATCACCCCGGTGAGGGTGATGTATAAAATCTCAAACAGCTTACCTGTGTGGTTGGTTGGAAGCTTGGGTGAGGAATCAGGCATAGGTTTTGGGGTCATGGGCGGCTCCATGCAGACGTTGTAAGCAGGAAGGTAATTAAATCTTCCTCTAAACAGCTTGGGTGTTGAGAAAATTCACGGGCCTTGGCAGTTGTATCTGACAGCTGATTGTATCCGGGCCAGGGGGTCAAGTTCAAGTATTCTTTCTGGGGCATAGTCTTTGTATTCAGGCTTCAGAGGATATTCTGTGAAATAGATTGGGCCAAAGGGAACACCTGGAGGACAGAAATGGCCAGGCAGCGGGACAGGAGGTCCAGAAGATCTGGAGCTGATTTGGTAGATGGCAAATACAGTAAATGGTAATAGCTGCATGAGGCTAAGTAACATAACCTTTACTTAAAAATGGCAATAAGGTTTGAGCACGGGGTCTATAGGCATATATAGCATTTTGCCTCCAAACTTAGTATTTTTCATAAGGGCTTCATCATAATATTGGGAAAAATGCGGGCAGGTGGTCAAGAGGCCCGGGTGCAGGGGCGGCAAAATGGCACCTCAGCTGGATGTTCTCTCATTGGTTTGTACATCCAATTTGGTCACTCAATCTTCTTGATTTTTTGCTGAGGTCACAGGATCAGGCCTAAAGCCCAAAGTTTCTAGAAGTAACTGGGTTTGATTGGCTATCTGAGAGGACTTCAAGTTCATGAAGTTAACAGAAGAGATTCCTCTGCCTCCATTAGGCAATTTGAGAGGTTCTTCATTAGGCATCCCTGTAGTATGGCCTGTGCTGGTATTCTGACTTTGGGACTTGGCAGGATTCTCAGCTTAGGGGGTTTGGTCTCAAGAAAACGCAGGTGGGCAGTCCCAGGGTCCACAAGGCTAGCGGCCTGTGAGATTTTAGGTTCAGAGTTTGAATCCTGTTTTTGAGCCTGGTTTTCCAAGGGGAGAGAATTGCCAATCCTGACAGGCGGGGCAACAAGAGCTATTGTGATGCTGCATGATGGGTGAGCACCAAATGTTGTATTTATAAGTATGGGTGTGATTGGGTATAGCTATTTTCTTAACTTGATATACAGCTTAATAGATACTAAAGACTAAGTTAATATTCTTTAACTTAGTATGTATGGTAATATAATAAATGTATAATAATTGATATTTATTTATTTATTTATCAAGAAAGGGATTTATATAGATGTTTGGGTATTGATAGAAGCCACTGAGTGCCAGGATCCTCTGCCTCATATCTAGATCCCTATGTAGGCTTTGTCCACTATTAACCTAATGATTGGACAATCATTAGTTAATATGGCTTGGAAGGACAACTTAGTTGATTGGTAGTAACGCCCTTTCATCCAGTGAAAGAGTACTATTGCTCTCTTTCATTCACTGAGCTTAATGGATCAATGCCTGTTACAGTGAAGGCTAGTTTAACCAATCACTTCACAACAACAACTCTTGGTGGAGGAGATTAGGGGCCTTTCCTTCTATTCCCAGGCCCTTTTTTTGTGTGGTACCCTCTTTGTTCAGACCTTGACCTCCAAAGATTTGGCTGTGGTCTCTTCCCCCGCCCAGGTCCCCATGGATCCCAATAGTGTTGTGCTGCTTTCAACCATCCAGCCTTCTGAGTCTCTCCAGGAGACTTTGTTTCCCCAGGAATCTCTCAAATCAAGCAGCTTTGCCCTTAATTGCTGTCAGGTATGATTTTTATAGGACTGAATGTATTCTTTTCATAGCTTGCCCTGTTCTCCTCTCTCTGGTTTCCTTTCTGAGTGGCCTTCTCAGTGGCACACTGGATGGAATCCTGGATATTTTTTCACTGGGGTGGGAGCCAAACTTGATTGGTTTAGCCCTTCTCTGTCAGGGACCCACTTGAAAGGTAAGAGACTCCTAATCTTGTGAGCAAGGGCCCCCAAATTTAGCCCTGCTATTACAGGACCAATTGGTATGGTGACCATTGCCAAGTGCCTAAACTGCCCTAGGAAGGCAAATTTCCCCATTAAGGAGCCAAAACATAACTAGGAGATAGTAAACCACCAAGTAGATCAAAATATAGAATGAAGCATTAGGTCTAATCAGAGATATGTCAGCTTCAGTAGGGAGATTAATTTTGTGTCCATAGTTAAATTTCTTCCCTAGTGACCTGAAAGATACTTAATCCAGCCATGAGCTAAAGACTCTTCCTTATAGGACTACCAGGAGAAGAGTTTTGCCAGTTGGTGGGCGGGTAGGACCTTCAACAGATAGGACAAGTAGAGGTAGCAGAATTAGAAACCAGAGTAGGAATGAAATCCTGTTCATGGTACTAGGAGAGGTGTCAGGATAAGGTGATATACAAAGAAGGTAGCATACAATAATAAAGTTTACTGTTACTAAAACAAAATTTAAAATAAACAGTCATTATACTTAAATATTTCTCTGAAGAGATGAAGAAAAGTAAAGGCTCATTGATTAAGAGAGGATGTGAAACAAGGTTTATTCAAGCAAGACAAAATGGTGAGGATACTTAGGAGGGTTTCCTTAGCTTGATTGGTGATGAGATACATAAACAAAAGGGAACAGAGACAACAGAGAAAACATAATCATTATTTGGTATACAAGTAGTTAAACAAGAAGAGTTGTAAACTGTTAAGTTTTGCATTGTATTCCAAAGCCTGGTGTGTTAGAATCCAGTTAGAAAGCAAAATTGGCTAGAAAAGCAGCCAATCAGAGGCCAAGCGGTAAGAAGTGTTATTTATAATTCTTTTAACATTTTTGAACTTTCTTTTAGGTACAGAATTAATTGAATGGCTATAAATAGCTATTCTAAGTGCCTCAAGAAGGTATAAATCTGAATGTAAGCAAATAACAGGGTTACGGGTTTGATCCCCAGGTTTGTTATGTCCTCCCTTAATGCCAAGCATTCCATTAATTCCAAGAGTCTTATTTTCTGAATTTAGAAGCCCTAATTGTATCAGAAGATTTCTGGAGTCAGGAATAGCATTTCTGACACTATCTCACAGTTTCAGTCACTTTCTATGTCAATTATGCCATTCATATGGGCAGGCAGCTGGCTCTGTTGCCTCCTGTTGTTTGTGAGCTTGAAGATTGCATAAATGAGGTGCTCCACATGTCCAGGGATACACTCTACCAACTGACATACACTGAAGGGGCTATGTAATGAGCCGTAGAGCCGTACAAAAATGCACAGCTGGACCAGTTATACCCAGTGGTTCTTGGTGGAGTTTACTGTGTAAACCTCATTGAGATTTTTTTGGGACGTCCTGAGGATGCTCTCATTCAAGAACATACCAGAGAATGGACAGACCCACAGGGGCACTTGCTTCTGCTTTCTGGTTGAGCAAACACTGTATTACCTGCTTGAGAACTTTGGAGATATAGTGGAAAAATTGGCTGTTGCTAACACAACAGCCGTTAAGAAAACCAAGATTCTCTTAGCAGACTTTTGGCTGGCCTAGAGCAGGGACAAGACAGGATTTTTTTCAATAGAGACAAAATTATCTAAAAACAAATATGAGGAAATTTTAGTGTGGTATACAAAAAACTGTGTAAGTTCATGGAGGCCTTTTCTGGGCAAAGGCTACATCTTTTAGTTTATCTTGAGTACATGTTTTACTTTGGGATGGGTGTGGGCATGGAAGACCTTGATGGGATTTTACTTGAATTAAAAAGGACAGACTTATCCTGTGTAGAAAGAAGATTGCCCTAGGTTACAACTCAGTAGACCATGTTATCCAGGATGCCCTGTTCCTGGTGGACATTTATGGATTTGCAGCCTCACAAAAAAAGCTTCTTCTCAACTCTCATCTGAAAATACTCCCTTTTATGAGCCACCAAAAATAGTTCAATCAAGGTGTATTCTCTGTATACAGTGTGGCATTGAATGTTGTGTGCCTCCTTCATTTCCGGGTGGTTGCATACAGACAAATACATCACAGGCGTAAACAATAAATCCCTTCTCCCCTTATAAATATTCTACTTCTTTATCTTTTATACTGTAATTAAATTTTAAACAACTTTTCTTAAAATATATATCACAAAAACAATAAATATATGAAGAACATATTTATATATTATATGTCAATATATTGATTAAATAAAAATCATGTTATACTCTGAGAATTTTATTTTATACTTTTTGATTTACTTTTATAGGTGTTTGGCAGAAGTGATATGAACAGATATACATTAATTTGTGATCAAGTAGATGAGATAGCCACCAAACTCTATAATAAAGTAATTTAAAAATACAATAAATTGATTATCTGTGTTATCAATGGTGCATTTTTGATTATGTGATTGGTAAATTTTAAATTTAAAATGAATATTAATAAGTTTAAAAGGAAAATATATAAACTATTATAATATAAGTAATATAAAAAGCATTTTAATTGATTTTCTGGTTGTCAAGGCACAGAGGAATATATGATTTAGAATGTGCGTAAAACTTAGCCACAGTCTCAGCTGAAAGGGTATGTACCCCAACCTGTAGCAAATTAAACAAGGCTGCAGGCCCAGTTAGGGCCCCCACTTGACAACTTGCTTGAGTCACCCAAAGACCTCATCAGTTGGTTTTAGGAATGGTGAATATGAGGGAAGAAATAATAGGCACATAGACGCTGTGGCCAATTTCTGTGGGCTGATTGTCATGCCTGTTGTGATCATTAGAAATACCTCAAGCATATCTGCCACCTTGTGGAGCCTGACATCATCTAGTTCAATAAGGTTGGTGAACCTTGGGCTAGTGCACCTAAGATGATCTTGTACCAATTGGAGAAATCATAAGAAGGTATTGTTATTATGGGATCCTTTGATCATTTGATACATCTCAATCCCTTTTGAACCAAGGAGAGCTACCATATAATAAGCTGTGGTATGAACTGACACACACCAAGATACTCCATCTTTGGCACCTCTAGGGACATAGCCATATGAATCACACATAGATGACACAAACAATGATTTTTCAATATAATAAAATTTTACTGTACCTTTTTTATTGAGGGAAGTATGCAGCTCTACATATTTTTGCTAGGTCTCAATATTGACAGAACTGTTAGAGTTATAGAGAGATACCCCAAGTTTTTCTCATAAGAACTGTAGCCCCCTAACCACACAGTAAAAAAATTGAAGCCTAAATCCAAAAGTAGACTTGACCACAGTGTCAGGGCCCAGATTGCCCTGGACAGTCAGCTGGCCTCCTTAGAGTTGATTAAACATGCAGTATGGAAACCCACACAAAGCACCTTCCAGGGCAAAATACCCCCCTTTTGACTAGCAAATGGCCTGAGATTTGAGAGGTACACAAGCCTCAAATCCCTGGTTTTGAGCCTGTTATTGAATTTGGGCCACTCACCTATTGGGAAATGGCATATAGGGAGCACAATTGTTTGATTGCGCAATTGGACAATTGATTCATTGCAAGAACTATAAATAACTGTGGCAACTCAGCATGCTGCAAATTTCAAAAGGTTCATGTTATAGCAGCCAATGAGATCTCACCCTCTTGGCCAAGCACGCAAATTCCAGTTAAAATCACAAATCCAACTCCAAATGATGCCATCAGTTCTCTGGTGGCACAAAAGGCCACAGAATCATCAGTAAGTATAAGTAGTGAGGAGGAGAAGCCCTCCTCACTGTTGACATCTTAATAAAGCAAGTTTATGCCTAGAAATTATTATCTTATTGCAGGAATTGTCTATTTTTGCTCAAATTTAATTATTCTCTTTGCATCTATTTGTGAATTCACTACTCAATACAACCTTGCATACCCATATCCTCCTGGCCGTACTCCTGTTGTCCTTGCCAAACCGCCCCGCGCCCTTGACCTGGATTGTTACCATCCCCATCACCTGGATCTACCACCACCAATGAAGGAGATTCCTACTGCCTCTCCTCTCCCCAACGCACCTCCCACCCAGGACTTTAGCAAGCTAGGGTTTGTCTATATCACAGTATGGGGCTAGCCAACCAAGTTGTGCCCCATACTGGGAGTTGGCGCCCCCTTGCCACTGCTCTAAACTACCTGGTTTATCTAGCGCCTATTGTGTACATGGTCATCCAGGCCCGGCCTGCCTCCCCTGTGGGAGTCCAGCCAGACTCTGGTATGGGCTGTGACACACAGACTGTATATTTGCCAGTTCAAGATGACAATCCTGCTTTAACTACTGATAAATGGCTTATTTGTTCTAATTATTTAGTAGCATAGAGAGGTGCTTGGGTTTTTCCATCAAGAGAACTTGTTGAGTGACAAGATATTAGCTATAAAGATTGTTGAAATTTTTTGACGTTACATCATAAATAGCCACAGCCTCTTTTAGTCCCCATAATCATGTATATACTTGATTAGTATAAGGTAATATATGTTAGGCATAGCAGTTCTTGTGCTTTTTTAAGCAAGCAATAATAAGAGTTCTGCTCAATATCTGGAACAAACAACATAGGCACTTTGTTGGTGAAGTTTATTACTGTCATGGCCTGCCATGACATGGTAGCTTTAAAAAGTCACACTTTAAAAGCTTGGGTCAATAAAGCTACCTCTTGCCGTCAGAAATCCACCTTGATGATCTCCCTAGGTACCCTAGATCAAAAGTTATGGCAATTTAAAGAGCCAAGTTCAAAAACCCTGCCAACATGTCCCAAAATAGTCATGAGATTGAATTTCAAATCAAGACAAGCAGCAATTAGTGAGAGGCAAATCCAATCATATCTCAGCTTCCAGTGATCAGTTTTGGACGTTCTTACGCTCAAATAAAAGCCTAAGATGAGTAAAATACTGCCAAATTATTTTTTAGATGACCAATTAAGGCAAAGCACGAAGTTCAAATCTGGCCAAAGGAATATGATTAGAATTAGTCAGCTGATGTCTCAAACTTTTAGCATGACCCCCCAGATAGAAAGACAAGGACCTTAAGGAATAATCTAGAAGAATCTCAAAGACCAATGCTGTGAGAGAGGAAAGCTAAACTAACTAAGTTTGGCTCCCATCCTGGAGGAAGGATCTACCAGGATGCCATCCAGTATAGGACTGGCATGGCTGCTCAAAGGGGTGTCCATAGGGAGGACGCGGCAGACACCCTAGGAAAGTAGGAATCCAAACCCATTAAGATCATTCCGCTAAGAAACCAGGATGCACGCTTAGGAGTGAGCTCTGGGATCCCTATGCCTCCTTCAGAAATCAGGACAAGCGGGTCCTCAGAGGGAAGGGGTGTGGGGTGGGGTGGACCAGACTGAGGGGTGTGGCAGGGACTTTTTTGGAAGTAGAGAGGTCAAGGTCATTGCAGGTCAGGCTTCTCACCACATTCTCACTAGTGGTGTATATACCCTGAGCATGTGCGGGGATATCTTTGGACATATTAAAGAGCTGATCAGGATTTGCACCAACTCAAAGGAAAGAATCAGTGATATGTCCCCAAAGATCTGGAGAGGTAGACCAAATCATCAACAGAGCCAGCGCCAAGGTGAAAACTACAAACTTGGCCAGAGGGACTAACATGATTAGGATCTGGAAGTGGAGCCCAGAAAATGCAGGTAATTTTGTTGTCTTTAACCCTTAAATTAAAGACTGAGGGCTCAGGAACAACCAGAAGGACTATGTAAAACCAGTAGAGGGTAAAGGACGGCAACCACGGTTTAAAATGATTTTGAAAACGTATATAACAACTTATTAAAGTGTATATGAAACTTATCAAAGTGTGAATGAAGCTCAAGTGCAAGCAAAAGCAAATCAACCACAAAATCAAACTTATAGTATGTAAATATAAAGAATTCAATACTAATCTTTAAAATTGAGTTGCTTTCTTCAAAGCAGAAGAGGAAAGCTTCAACGTTAACGTTGACAATACAGACAAGCACTTTGGGACAAAGCAGAAGGGCCCGGGAGGCAAGGAAAAGGTAAGGCAAGAAGAAACTTTTACTAAAAATCTTAGAAAATTAATGGTCCAGATAGGAGGCTCAAAAATAACTAAAATTCTGATAGATAAAGCTAAAACTTTAATTTGAAAAGAATGAGCAAGCAGGGGTCCAAAAGTTCCCTGCCTTGCTTTAAGGGACAGACTTCAAATTTGAAAGGTCACCTGACCCAGGGAATGGGTCTGATTGGCCAGAAGAGAAATTTTGTGAGGGCTTATCCATTGAGTTGGAGAGTTTTGCAATAATTTACAGTTTCAACTCTGATTGGCTGGCCATACTGGAATGATTTAAATCAGCATCCAATTCAGTTGGATTGGAATTTGATGGTTTAGCAGTAGCGCAACCTGGGTGTTTGGACTTAATTAATTTTAAATGTGGTTGAGCTCAAGCCAGAAGGTAATCCAAATTAATTAGGAATTCCTCCCAAGTGGGGACAGAGTCCAAAGCGTCATTAATTACCGCTTGAGAAGGGTATGCCAGCACAAATCTCTCATCAATTGTGTGGGATAAATCTTCAAGGGAATTGAGGGGCTTGGCTGGCTTCTGAGCAGATTTTTTGTGTGGCGCGGAAAGATTGTCCTATCCAAGGCTAAAGGGGGAAGTGACTTTACAAATTCAAATGATGTAAAAAGAATCTAGTTCCTTTTTCCCCATTGTGATCATTCTTGATATGAATAATAAATATAGGACTTCTCTTAGACTATAGTTTAAATGGATCAGAGTTGGGAACCCTTGGCCCAGAAATGACCTTCTTCAACATTAGCTATCCTTATACTGTCTTATAGTATAAGGTCACTTTGTTTTTGTTGTTATCACATTCACTTGTATAAAGCTTGCATATAGTGTCAAAAACTGACTGGATTGTCTGAACAAGGCTATAAAAGCCAAATCATTGTAATATATGACTTAATATACCAAAAAATGATCTTCTGCATTGTTGTTTGCTGTTTTAATTTTGACTGCTTTTATACCCTTCCTGTATAGCTTGAACACCCTGGATGTGACAATTAAAAAGTCACCTGAATCTTGCCTGGCTGGATTATAATAGCTGTATCTCATTGTAAAATGATCAGTTTGGGATGGATAAACTATGTATCAAAATCCCTTAAATTCAGCTTTGAATTGAGTGTTTTTAAAATTGAATTGGCCCACTTGAACTCAAGTTATGACAATATATATGTCCCTATTCCTGAATTCATAAGATTCCCTCTCAGAGAATCTATAAGGTGCTTATATCCCTTTTTTCTTCCTTGCTTAGAATTCTAATTTTTAAATAAACTCACATTTAAATTATATTTGACTGTATCTCTAACCACTTGAAGTTGAATTTAGCTTTATACTAACCTTATATTTTAATTACTTGCTACCTTCTTTGTTTGGCTAGAGTAGGGCTACTTTGGCCAAGCCCCAGACAGCTGCAGCCAGTTTCTGGCTCTAGGTCACTCATATTAACCATATATTTTAAAATATTCAAATATATTCTAATTTTGTTTCAGCTTTAGCGGCTAACAGCTGGAAGCCAGCTGAGCTGAGCTGAGCTGAAGCATCCCTAGGCTAGAGAGATGATTAGGTTACCTCAATTGGCCACCTCTAGCTGAAACCTGTGTGAGACTTTTCAGATGTTGCCTTCAAGCTGATTTAAATTAGTTAATATGGTTCTTAGTAATGGGATGGCCTTAACAAGCCTGCTTTCATTACACTGGGGCTTATCTTACATCTTCTCCTTTATGTACCCTGCACTAGTTTCTGAGTCTGTGCACACTTAATGTTGCTTGTTATATCTCCAACATCTTCTTGAGTGAGCATCTGTGTTTTCCCCACTTTTTTAACCTACAGAGACAACCCCAGCCATGGCAAACACTGGCTGTGTTATTGCTCTGTTACAGTAATTTTTAAACCTGTTGAGATAATAATCTCAGTCTAAAACCAAAATCAAAGTGGATACAAATCTATTTTAATTAATATAAATTCCTTGATTTTCAATTTCTTTTTTAGACTGAGTTGTTATCATTTTTAGACTGAGATTTTTTGTTTATCTCAACAGGTTTGAAAACTACTATATTGTGTTTCTTCTATTTTTACTATAAAATAAAAATTCTAAATTATTCTAAAATAAGCTTCAATCTAGACTTATGGGTTACTTTTTTATCTACATATGGCTATTGAACCATATACACACCACCCAACTGCCAGGTTACTGGTATATCACGTCTTAAATAGTCATTTATAGTTGTCTGTGGTCTGTTTTAGAATCAATAGATTGATTTTTACTCACATTCCCAGATTTCACACCAGCTTAAGCACCCAGAAAAATTCTTATAAAGTTTGTGTATCTGATTGTTTATCTCACTTTAGAAGGCTGGTTAATATCCCTGGGTACATCCCATTTCATTTTCTGGCTGAGTGGTTTTACCTGTGAATTGGGTTGGTGCTGTGCTCCATATTTATTTTATGTTTTGATCAGCTGCAACTGGGTTTATTTTGTTCCCAGGTTATGAAGCAAGCATGCCTACCCAGAAAGCCAACAGAACCCATTTTTATGTAATTTCAGGATCCTTATCACCTATCCTAATTGCCTACCTTTGTAATTATAGATAGATGTTGCTTGGTTATGCCATTATACCTACAATGTTAGAAGTCCCTTTTAGCGGTGTGTAGATTTTATACTGGTTCTCAGAATCTGTAAACGTTTTTATTAATCTCATTTACCAATGGCTCAATTCAAATTATCCACACAGCTCTAAAGACTACTGTTGAGTTGCACTCTAATATACTGAAATAGGAGAGAACTCAACAGAAAGTCTTTATGAAAAAAAACTTGCAGTTTGAGCTAAGAAGGAGCTAGCAGCCTGGGTGTTGCAACAAGTTAAAGTGTATTATCTTTTTGCCTAGTCAGGATAATGTAAATATGAATCTTTTTAAAAGGTGGTAAGAGGGCGCTTGAATTTTAAAGGGAAAGTGCAGAAGCAGAATATAGATAATCTTATATTTATTTAGAGAGTAAAATTCCCTTAAAAACCACAAGATATGATCAATATATCATTAGTGAAAACACCAATGTAACATATTATTGGTAGAGACACGGGCAACTTATTAATTGACCTCAATCCATACTTGGGTAAGCTGAAAACCTCAATGCAAAATCAAAAAACCTCAATTTTGTGACGTTCATCAAGAACCAAACTATCTGTACATATAATTGATAGTACCTTCAAAGTTGGATTTACAATAACCACTGTACAGGTTTGATTTGGAGATTCTGCCTTGGGGGTCTCTCTAGCTGCCCAGAAAACCAGTGTATCTGGTGATGAATTCCAATGAGGGCAAAGTTGACAGAGAATAAGTTGCCAGGATAGTGATTGCCCTGATAACAGTTCCTGAATTTAAGAGTAAGATTTACTGTGATAGATGAAGTGTGTTTTTTAATCAGCTGGTCAAAGATAGGCCAGCCAAAAGGTCCAACCAACTCCTTGAACTTAGGTATCTCATCCCACCTTGCATTTGGCCCAGAATAACCTACTTTCTACCCCTTCAGATTAGGGATTTGGAAATTAGCTGATGGATAGGTCTGGCCAGTTATATTTGGGAACTTTAATGGTTACTGTCACAGTAGGCTCCATAATTCTTGGAATTATTTGTCCAAGTAGGAAAGCGCAGAAACCCCAAAAACTTTTAAAAAAACTGACTGATTTAACATATTTGAATCAAACAGTTGATTGGAAATGGGTTACAGCTGCTCCAGTTCACTGGTCAAATCTGATTTCCCCCTGTAAATTGACATTGATAATATGATGTAATTTAAGGGTCACAGGTATGAACTTGTTAATCAGTATGGTTGTCAGAAATTGGTCACTAAAGGGTTCTTTGCAACCTGGACTAGATACTCACTTGACAATGTGGAAGGAATAGGAGCCTAGGATCCAGGCGGTATTGCTTAGTCAAGTTTTGATATATATTGAATAATTTTTACTGTTTTAACTCTTAAGAGTTGAGTCCTCCCAAAAACAGCTCAATAAAATCACACATTCTCTGATCTAACTTTACTTTTGAAAATGCATCCTTTAGTTAGATTGGTGCGCTATATTCCCGAAAAAAATAATACTTAGCCAGATTATTACTGGAAGTTGGGGGCCTGCTGTCAGTACTTTGTTGTTGTTGCCACCAAATGTTAATTCAATGCCTGCCAATCTCAGAGCTGTTCTTACTCCTGTCAAAGCTGAAACTCATGTGCTACCCCAATGTCTGGAATTTTATGCTGAAGACACTCTGATTCTCTCACAGGCCATTTACCTAGGGCTTTTCTGGTTGGGTTTAATTATTTTACTTACCCCTAATATCTCATTTGGAAATTTTACAAAACAGTATTTAAAGCTGTGTTGGTGGTTAATCATTAACTCTATGTGGATTTGGTGGGTGATTCCCCACCACATTGAGACAGCTTCTTATTATCCTGTTATTTCTGTCACATTACTCAACTCTTTGACATCTGAATTTTTTGAAGAAGTTTGTCATGAGTCTGTGTTTCTTTTCTCCTGTTATGTTGAGATATCTGTGTTTACCATGCTTATTTGCATTAGCTCCTTTCTGAGTTTTCAGTTTGGACTTTTCTTTAATTTATGGTTTCCATTTCCGGTTGCAGTTGTTGAGACTGTACCATCTGTTTCCTATTTCTGTTGCTCCATGTTATTTTGGCGTCTGGATTATTTTTCCTGCTCCACCTACTAATGAAATTTTGTGTGAAGTTATGTCAGCTTTATCATTCTATTCCAGTTCAAGCCTTAGCCACAAATCCCAAGCTTACCATGTGATGACAAAGGCTTCTGAGGATGCTTGTGAATAGTTGTTGTCCGCGGTGGAGCGCAATCCATGTTTTTTAACTGAAAGTGCATCTCTGTACCCTTTGTTAAAAAAATTTGTGTATCTATTGAGGGACTCAAAGTATATCATAAGTGTACGCTTTATAACAGGGTACTACTCTGCTTTCAATATTCCTTCCTCAGTTTCTTGCCTACTGTCTTACAATCAATGTTCCTGAGGTGAATAAACTCTCAGCATTGTGGTTAGCAGTTGACCAGACTGCCCAGGATTTGGAGGTTTGGGATTCCCTGTTAACCACAACTGAGGCTCTGGTAAGCCAAATTCTTTCTCTGGTCTCAAATCTGTCAACTTCCAAGCAAGGTGCAATTGAAATCAAAGCCAAACCTGCTGCTTGCTCCTGGTTTTCTGGGACTTGTTCTACAGTGGTTTCCTCCGGTCAGAGTTGGGATTGTTCTCCCTGTGTTTCTTTGCAGTTGCAATTGGCTATCTTGAACAAACCCACCAAGTTAAATGAAGCGCCAGTAGTGGAAGTCCCCAAGAGTTCATTGGCTATGCTCCAGCATGTTGTGCCCGCAAAGTCTTTGGTAGTCAAGTCCAAAGAGTTGCCTCTTGTTCTGATCAATTGTGATCATCCCGTCCTTCCTGCTGCTGTCCAAGAAATGATTGAACAATATTTTCAGGAGCACCCTGCTTCCTTATCTTCTGTCTGTACCACTGAAGAGAAGCAGGATCCTGCTGAGGTTGCAACATTTTCTGTGAATAAATCTAATTCTGGTTACTTCTTATTTTATGGTAGCATCAACATTGGTCAAAACATCTATTGGACAGTAATTATGTTAGGTATCAGTGCTTCCAAGAACTTCATGAGTGTTGAGACTGCAGACTTGCTACAACTCAAGTATCACCCTGGAATGCTTGTTAGGGGTGGAAACTTTCAAATGTTTCACTCTTTCCAGCTTAAGAAACCAGTGACATTTGTAGTTGTGGGTCAGTCTTTTACAGTAAGGCTCTCCATATGTCCTACTCTTATGTATCCTATTTACATAGGAGTAGGCTGGTGACAGGACCATAATGTATCAGCCCTGCTAAAAGAAAATGAGCTGCAAGTGGACCAGTCTTTGGGAATATCCATCTGTATTCTGTTGTTGGGCTTGTCAGGATTTGAGCAGTCTTCTCAGATAATCCAGTCTATCCCTGTTTCTGCACCTGTTAGTTTGGATTTACCAGCATTCCTTCAACCCTGGTCTGTGGCATTTGACGCCACTAGGGACAAGGTACTCTCCAAGCACACTCAGTGAAAATTTGACTTCAAGGTTACTGTTGATCTTATTTGTATTGTGTCTCTCATTTACCCTTTGACCTTAAAGAATGATACATGCTTGGAAGAGTGGACTTGTGACATGTTGACCAAGGGATACATCTTCAAGAAGGCTCTGTCAATTTGTTCTCTGTTATTGTTTGTTCAGAAGTCTGATGGGTCCCTTTGTCCTTGTGTCAATTACAGGAATTTGAATAACATTACAATTCCGGATCCTTACTCTTTACCTCTTTAAGAACAAATTTCTTGGTGTGTTGAGAAGGCAAAGGTATTCTCAAAGCTTGATCTCTTGAATGCATTCAATCATATTGGGATTGCTGAAGATATGGAGTGATTGATGGCGTTCAGGACGACAAAAGGTATCTTTCATCTCAGTGTTATGCCTTTTGGATTGAAGAATGCCCTGGCTTGCTTTCAGCGGTTGATTGACTCAGTCTTGGGAGATCTCCTAGGTGTATGTGCCATTGCTTACATGGACAACATATTGGTATTCTCTATGAATGAGGTGTCATATAAAGCCTATCTGTCAGCAGTTGTAGAGTGTATATTTCAGTCCATTTGATTATCAAAAGGAGTAAGTGTGAATTCTTTAAATATAAGGTTACCTTTTTTGGGTAATATTATGTTTGAGGATGACCACACTATTGCCCCAGACAAAGAAGCAGCGGTTTGAGAGTATGCTACGCCTGTGACAATATCCCAACTTTGTAGTTTCTTGGGTACTTTTATGTTCTTGAAGAAATTTACCCCTCACTTGTCAGAAGTGGCTGCTCCCTTGTATTCAGCAAGCAGGAAGACAACTTTGGTCAGGACACCTGAGTGTGCAGAAGAGTTTGCAGCAGTCAAGGCTCTTTTTGTCCTCTCCTGTTCTACAACATGTAGACACAGAGGTTCCTTTTGTGGTATCTATGGATGCATCCAAATATGCTGTGGCCAGTGTGTTGCTACAAACTTCCAACAACAGTGTTGGAAGACTGGTGGGGTACTTCTCCCAGAAAATGGAAGCTCAGAAACACAATTACATGATTTACAAAAAGGAATTGTTGGCAGTTGTGGAATCTTTAAAGCATTGGCATCATTATCTAATGTTGGTGTGTCATCCATCTGTAGTAAGAACCAACCATAAAGCTCTCTTATACTATTATCAACCCAGGGTTTTGTTGGGTCACCAATCCAGATGGCATGGTGATCTGATGAGGTACAAGTTCTGATATGAGTTTATCAAGGGAGCCAATAATCATTTGGCAGATGCGTTGAGAAGAAATCCTTCCCATCTTCTAGATGTTGGTATGGACTTTGAGTTCAATATGCACACTATGATACCAGACAAGGCTGTGGTTTCTTTTGTACTACCTCTGCCTGCTACGCTTGCCACCATGTCCTTAACTGATGGTGCAGACTTAGACTTATATTCAAAAGTGAAGTTTTTGCAGCCTTTGTCCAAAGGTTAAAATAGGTTATTGGAACTAGCATGTGTACATCCTGTTGGCCAGCCACAGGGTTATCACAAGATAGCACCAATTTTATATTACTAAGGTTTATTGTGGGTCCCAGAGGGAACCATTTGGGACAAAATCATGGAGGCTTATCACACCTGTCTTATGGCAGGCCACCCAGGGAAAAACAAAACAGTAGAGCTCATTTGCTGACAATTTTCATGAAAAGTTTTGACAGTGCAGGTGGCAGCTTACGTTTGTTACTGCCTGGTATGTGTTTGGTCTAAAGCAAGGAGAAACAAGACTACTAGTTTGTTGGTCCCATTTTAGCCTGCTGCAGGTCCTTGGACGTCTGTGTTGGTGGATTTCATTGGCAAGCTTCCCAATTCCAATGGGTTTAACACAATCATGGTAGTAGTTGATTGTTTCACAAAGATGGCACACTTTGTACCTTGCTCAACCACAATTACTTCAGTGGAAACCGCTAGGTTATTTGTGAACAGAATCTTCTCTCTACATGGCATCCCAATGAAGATTGTAAGTGACCGTAGTCCTCAATTTATTGCTCAGTTCTGGGAAGCTTTTACTGGAACTCTTGATATCAAATTGTGCCGTTCCATAGCTTTCCACCCCCAATCTGATGGACAAACGGAGAGAGTAAATCAAAGTTTGGAGGTCTACCTACGTTGCTACACCAATGCGCGACAAGATGACTGGTGTGCTAATTTAACCATGGCAGAGTTCACATATAATAACGCCCCGCACATGTCAACTCAAGTCTCACCATTCTATGCCAATGTGGGCTATAATCCCTTGTCCAACATGGGTCCTTGTTTGATTAGCCACGTGAAATCTACCACTGATCAAGCCGCTGCATTGAAGAGGGTTCATTAGGAGCTCCAGGTTACTCTTGCCGCTGCCGTGACAACTTACAAGAAATACACAGATTGCAGGCGCCAGGAAGGTCTAACCTACAGGCCAAGTGATCTAGTCATGGTTGATGCTTGCAATATGAAACTGAAGGTCCCCTGCCGCAAATTAGGTCCCAAGCAAGTTGGTCCCTTCAAGGTAGAACATCAGATTGGTCCCTCTGCCTATTGGTTAGATTTAACTCCTGCTTTCAAGATTTTCCACACCTTCCACAAATGCTTACTTACTCCTTTTAAGGGTACTGAGATTCCTTCTTCCCAACCCATTATTGTGGAAGGAAAACCTGAGTATTAGCTCAACTGCATTTTGGCTTCTTGTAAGAATTGACACTGTCTAGAGTACTTGGTGTCATGGAAGGGTTATCCTTATTCTGAAAACTCATGGGTTCCCCAATATGATTGCTCTAACTCTCCAGATCTTATCCAAGAGTTCTATGATTGCAACCCAACTGTCATTGGTCACCTCAAGCTTACCTTAGCTGCAATGAAACTTCCCCCTGCCCAAAAAAACGTCTCCTTGTCCCATCTTCTGGATGGTGGTATTGTGCCCCGGGCTAAAGCAAAGGGTAATGTCAGAGTAGGTTCCATAAAGCCAGGAATTATTTGGCTGAGTAGGAAAGCGCAGAAACCCCAAAAATCTTTAGCAAAACTGACTGATTTAACAGAATTAAATCAAACAGTTGATTGGAAATGGGTTACAGCTGCTCCAGTTTGCCAGTCAAATCTGATTTCTCCCTTTAAGTTGATGTTGATAAATTGACGTAATTTAAGGGTCACCAGGTATGAACTTGTTAATCAGCATGGTTGTCAGAAATTGGTCACTAAAAGGTTCTTTCAAACCTGGACTAGATACTCACTTGACAATGTGGAAGGAATAGAAGCCTAGGATCCAGGCGGTATTGCTTAGTCAAGTTTTGATATATATTGAATAATTTTCACTGTTTCAACTCTTAAGAGTTGAGTCCTCCCAAAAACAGCTCAATAAAATCACACATTCTCTGATCTAACTTTACTTTTGAAAATGCATCCTGTAGTTAGATTGTTGCACTACATTCCCAAAAAAATTAATACTTAGCCAGATTATTACTGGAAGTTGGGGGCCTACTGTCAGTACTTTGTTGTTGTTGCCGCCAAATGTTAATTCAATGCCTGCCAATCTCAGAGCTGTTCTTACTCCTGTCAAAGCTGAAACTCATGTGCTATCTCAATATCCTGAATTTTATGCTGAAGACACTATGATTCTATCACAGGCCATTCACCTAGGACTTTTCTGGTTGGGGTAATTTATTTTACTTAACCCTAGTATCTCATTTGGAAATTTTACAAACTGGTATTTAAAGCTGTGTTGGTAGCTAATAGGGCTGCATCAGATTTTGGATGGGTGGCTTCTTTTTAGAAAAGAAGCCACCCGTCCAAAATCTGGAAACAATTTCAAGAGAATCTTCTTTGAGAAGATTCTCTTGAAATTGTTTCATTTTTGAGCAAATCCGGAAGTTCAACTTCCGGATTTTTTTTAAAAATTAAAAATTATATTTTCTTTTTGCTTCTCTCTTAAAAAATTTAAAACATATAAATTTGAAATTAAATTTGTTTAAAAAAAAGTTTTTTATTTTAAAATTTTATCTTTTTTTCTGGCCCAGCCAGAAAACAGAAGCCCTTTCAAGGCCTTCTTTTTTATGAAATTTTGGATTTCACCAGCATAGGGGAATCCAAAAGAAGTAGAGGGGGAAGGGCAATTACGGCAAATGCCGTAATTGTCCCTTTTCTGGGCCTTCACAGCCCTAGTGGTTAATCATTAACTCTATGTGGATTTGGTGGGTGATTCCCCACCACATGGAGACAGCTTCTTATTATCCTGCAATTTCTGTCACAGTTACAGCCACATGTGATCCTTGTAGCCCTGTTTAGAGTCCAGGTGAATTGTCAGGAATATCAATTTGATGCTTACTGCCAACTCTTAATTTAACACTTTACCCTTTGGTTCCTTTCGCACTACTGATATCAATCTTACTCCCAAAAAGGAATTGTTAGGTTGTAGTATTTGTTCAAAATTACCTTTGAATGTTGATTTACTTTTACAACAATAACATCTTCTAAGAGGGACAGGAATCAAACCCAGGACGTTCTCTGACAACAACCAGCTCCTAAAAACAATTAGTCATAAAGTTAATTCAAATCACCTGTTACCTGCTTCTATTTGCAGTCAATCAGATGACATGGTTTTAATTCTGAATTTTAATTCAACAGCTAACACCATTGTCATAACTGTGCTGTTTTGCCAGAGTTACAAGGGTAAAAATATTTATAAGCTAGATAATAATCTTTATTGAGAGATAGTGATTATATAGTCATTTTGAATTTTGGATAACAGGAACATGATTGTGTTGATCACATGGCTGGATGGTGAAGGGAGTGGCTTGATCCTGGTAATGAGTCAAGCGCTAAAATGAGGTATCCACCATAAAGGATCATCATCTGTTCATGTTGTTGGATTTGGCAATTTGAGTTGACTTCCTAGTCTGGCTTCAAGTGGCTGGGTAATTGGATTGCAGGCCACAAACCTGCTTGCTTGGAACCTTGCTGGCGGGTCAAGCCTGCTGTTTTGACATCATTAATCCAGATGAAAACCTACCAAGCTATCTACTCTCTGTGGCTGTTGCCCCTGGTGGCTGTGTTCCTAGCTGTCAGGGCCCAGAATGCCCTGGACTATCAGCTAGTGCCGTAAATTAGACTGCATGAATAGATTGGTCAAGTCTATCAGTGAAATTAATTCTGATAGTCAAGGCTAATTTGGTTTGCACTCAAATCTGCCTGATCCAATGGATTTGAAATTCTAATTGTATCTCAGATATTATGATAATTTGGCCAACTTGTTACATCCAGATGGATCAAGATTGGGAATTGCAAGTGGCTTCCATAATAAGCAGCTGCAAGCTGCAGCCACTCTGGGGTAACTTGCACTTACCTTTTCTCGTCAGATTGTCCAGATCATCCCCAAATGGAAGGAATGTCAATAAAAGAGCCTGGTGGACACAAGAAGATGCTATAATGTTTCAAACAATTGTACAGGTGTTAATAACACTCCTGAAGCCATTGTGCAACCTTCCTAGTATATAACTTCCCTTATTTCTCCAATAAAAGATATAATTTCACATTTACATCTTGCCTTTATACTCTATTCAGTTGTTACCTTAGAATAAAAGGTAAATACTACAGAGTTATTGGACTTTTATTAATTTGTGTTTAGGCCTGAAACCATACTCTCCAAAGCTAGCACTATAGATGTTAACCTCTAAGACGTCCGCAAGACCCAAAATACAACAGCTGGGCTTTCTAGAGGCCAAACACCCCACAGCTTGGGAATCTTTACCAATTTTCTCCCAGAGCAAGAAAACCCACTTTCAATTAATGAATGGCCTGTGATTTGAGAGGCACACAAGCCTCAAATCCCTGGCTTTGATTCTATTAACAAATTTGGGCCTCTTAATTATTTGGAAATGGTACATCAGGAGCACAATTATTTGATTGCACAATTGGGTGCTCAATTGCTTGTGGGCTCTATAAATAGCTGTGGCATCTTGGCATGCTGCAGCTCAAGCAAGGTTCCTGTTATGCTGACCAATAATAATTCATCCCTAAGCTCTAGTACACAATTTCTGGGGAAAATTACCAATTTGACTGTAAATGATGCTACCAGATACCTGGTGACACAAAATACTGCATTTTTACCAGTAAGTATACTTAGTGAGAGAGAGAAGCCCTCCTCACTGTTGACATCTTAATATAAATGTTTTATATGCCCAGTACCCATTATTTTCTTGCAGGAATTATTTATTTTTGCTCTAATATAATTATTATGTTTGCATCTATTTTTGAATCTACTACACATTATAAACACGCCTATCTGTCCCTCCTGGTTCAGCTCCCATCACTTTGGTCAATCCACCCCGCGCTCTTGACTTGGAGTATTTCCACCCCCATCATCTGAATCTCCCTCCTGGTTGTTCTCAAGAGACCATCCTGCCTGCTATGAGGGAGATTCCTGCTACTTCCCCCTACCCAATGTGCCTCCTGCTCAGGACTTCAGTAAGTTGGGGTTTGTCTATATCACAGTATTAGGGCTGGCTGACCAGGCCGTGCCCCATACTTGGAGTTGATGTCCCCTAGCTACTGCAGTCAACTATCTGGTCAGAATTGCGCCTATTGTGTACATGGCTTTCCAGGCCCTGCCTGCTTCCCCTGTGGGAGTACAGTCAGACTCTGGTATGAACTGTGACACTAGCCCTGGCCCCAGAATATGTGGGGTCAGTGATAATAATTACCCAGCTGCTTAACCAGCACTTGGGGGATATAAGGGGCATAACCAGCCTTTCAATTTTTCAATACATACTATTTAAATGACTATTACACCTTTTTGTTTTACAGATCCAATTCCAAACTTCCCCAAACCCCCATTCTCTTTATGCAAACAGTCAATTCTACTCTTCATTTGCTATATGTCAAGATTTTAGGGTCTTGAGGTATTACTTTTATTAAGTGACATTGTATTATATGTGTTAATAGGGGACTGTATGACAACAGTCTATAGCTACCAATTGGGTCTTGGTATATGGCTACAGCTTGGCAGAGTCCTAAGGCTGTAGGAGAATAAACACGGCTCTGCAGATAGACAACAGCTTGCTCTATCTGGATACAACTGGCTACTAGGCGTTGGCTAGTAGTGATACTATACTTAGAGATCTTCAATCTCTAATCCAAGGGTGATATTATTTCTTCTCAATCTCTAGTTAGGAGAGCACTTTATATAGGGTGGATAGGCCCTCTTGCCAGATATTTATCTGGTACATCTAACTCTTACTAGTCAGTCTATCTGTTCCCCAGACTACTAGTTTCATCCCCCAGAGCTAGGCAGTCATGCCAGTCTGGCATGGGACTTCAATAGATTAACGGGCCTCATCTTACTTCACCAGCGTGTTGGCGGCATCATGTTTTCAGTTTATGCATGTGCAAGTTTAGTTACCCTGTCTATTGGGTTTTTGCATCATGCATTATTCTTATGAACAACCTTCTATATCAGTCATAGAATTTGAGGTATCTGGAGGTGTGAATGTTTGGTGTAAACCAAGTTTGCATTAATATTCTTGAGTATTTTGTCTTATTGGCTATTAAATGTTCTGTGATTGTGGCCCAGGGATCAAGTTTGTTTGTTCAGGTCTAGTCCAATTGGCGGACCATTTTTGGATCAGGATCAATCTTTGGGGTAATCATCAGTGTAACAATTGGCCAAATCCAAGAGACAGGATAATTTGATGCTTCTACAATCAAGCCAGCTAAAAAGCAATTAACTATCTAACTAATCAAAGAAGGGGAATAATGGTCAAGTCTATTACATTATTCCGGAGGCTTGACATTTCCCCTGGCTAGACTTGACCATATATTCTTCTCTAAAGCCATAGGCCTTTTGCATATAGATAATACTTCAAACTACACAAATTACACTAGCAAGACAGACGCTAGACAGTACATTGCCAGGATGTCCAAAGAAGAGTGCAATATATTCTACAGCCTTTTGCTCAAGGCCAGACGGGCGTTGATCTGAGGGCTTTGAGATGGTGGCTTGGAATCAGTGTTTACTGGGTTAGAAGACCCTTTTCAGTTGGAGATACAAGAAGACAGCAAGCAGTCAGAGGAGAATGCCGCAACTACCTCTGGGAAGCGTCCCATAGAAGAGCCTGTCAAGGAGCGGTTGCCTATATTGTAACTGTGCTGTTTTAGCAGAGTTCAAGGGGGGAAATTTAGAGGATAGATAATAATCTTTATTGTGAGATAGTGATTATATAGTCATTGTGAAACAATGGATTGAAGGAACATGATTGGTGATCACACAGCTAGATGGAAGAGGGGGTGGCTTAATCCTGCTAATGAGTCAAGCGCCAAATTGAGGTATCCACCGTGAGGGATCATCATTTGTTCATGTTGATTGATTTGGTAATCCAAGTTGACTTACTGGTCTGGCTTTGAGTGCACGTGTAATTGGATTGCGGGTCACAAACCCGCTTGGTTAGAACCTTGCTGGTGGGTCAAGCCTGCAGTTTTAACACCCCCCTGGCTGAAAGTTGGCCTCCTCAGGAGGCAGGTTGTCAGGGAGGTCATCAGAAGCCCAGGCGCCATATTGAACCAGCTGTTGTTTGGTGGCAGACAGGGCAGTTTCTCATTGTTTCTGTCTTGCTTTGCAAGGTCGTAGGCGGTTGTGGTGTAATGTCTTGTCTTGCTTGCGTTTCCCAAGCCCTTGCACGAGGTAAGTGTTATAGTTGTTTACCTTTAGGATTATTGCTAGCCCTACTTTTTTGGGTTGTAGTTTACTTTTGTCAACATTCATGACCCAGACTTTGTCCCTGACTTCATGTCTCTGGCAGATGGGTACAAAGATTTTTTGTAAGCGTTCCTTTTCTTTGGCTGCTTGTTTGCTGTTGGCCTCTATTACTTGAGGATCAGAGCAAGGGGGACTTGACTTGGAATTTCCTGTTTGGTTCATGTCAATGCTTGAATGATGTTAGGCTGTGTGCCGTATACCAGTTCAAACGGGCTTTTTCCGGTGGATCTGTTCACTTGGGTTTGGCACACAAGTAATTCAGTTAGTAGCTGCTTATACCAGTCTTCAGGTCTCCCGGCGGTGAGTTTAGCTAAGGCTTGCACAAGGCTACCATTAAGCTGCTCTACGCGTCCATTGGCCTATGGATGGTATGGTGCTGTGACAGTGTGTTTGACCCCATTTTTTCAAGGTACACGTTGGTGTTTTCAGAGGTCAATTCTTTGCCCCCATCAGTTATCAGGAGTTCTGGCTTTCCAAACTTACTTATTATTTCTTTGCCAATGAATTGTTGGACGTTGTTACCAGTGTGTGTTTTCACCGCTTGGGCTACTGGCCACCTTGTTGCAAAATCAATGGCTGTGATGATGTATTTTTTGTTGTTGTGCTTTCCTGGCATGGGGCCCACAATGTCCAGAGCCCATACCTTGAACAGTAGTTGGGTTTGAATGGGGAGTACAGATTTAGGCGGGGTTTTGCTTCTGGCAAACTTTTTGCAGACCTTGCACTGTTCTAGCACTTCCTGGACATTGTGGTATAAGGTTGGCCACCAGGCTTTATGTTTTAGGAATTCATATAGATTTTGGCTCTTAGTATGTCCAAGATCTCTGTGGTAGCAAAGAATGGTATCAACTTGTTGATGTGTGGGAATGTAGGGAATGGTTGTGCCATCTGACATCTTTCTGTGAAGAGTCCTGTATACATCAGCAAAGAGGTGTTCATTCTTGATGACCGTTTCTTTGGTGATATTGGTTGTGCCTGCAGGGAAGCCTTTGTCTTTTGTACGGAGCACTAGGAGAGGCCAATCTGGGTCAAGCCCATTTTCACCCCTAGAAGCGCAGACATACAGGAAGGACAGGGCGTCTGCCATGGCAAGTTTGGCCCTGGGATTATATTGAATGAGCATGTTAAACCTTTCTAGGATTTCCATCCACTGCGCTTGGTGGCATGACAAGTTTGCCTGTGTCTTGAAATAGATGAGCAACTTATGATTGGTTAGTGCTGTGAATTCTTCCTGCCATTCTAGGTAACAGTGCCATTTGACTAGGCAGTGTACGGTGGCCAGTAGTTCTTTGTTGTGGATAGGGTATCAACACTTGCCATCTGTCAGCTTGCGCAACTTGTAGGCTACGGGCAGGAAATCATTGTCACTATTCTTAATTTGCAGTACTCCCCCAATGGATGCGTCTGAAGCGTTGGTTTCCATCTGATATTCTCTGTCTTGTTTGGGGTATTGTAAGATGGGCGCTGTTGTGAGCTTTTCCTTGAGACGTCTAAAACAGAGGTCACATTGGGGGGTCCATACAAACTTGGACTTGGCGCCTGTTATGGCAGACAAGGGGGCAGTCAAGATGCCACAGTTGGGTATGAAGCGTTGTACATAGGCCACCATTCCCAAGAAGGTGCGTAATTCTGACTTGTCCTTGGGAGGTGGCATTTTTGCAGATGTTTTGTATCTTCTGACTGTCAGGTTTGATGCTGTCCTTTAAGACTATATGTCCCAAGAAGGGTAGTTGCTCCCAGAAAAACTGGCATTTAGAGGCTTGGCCAGCAGTTTGTGTTGTTCCAGGGTCACAAAGACTTCCTCCAGGTCCTTGTGATGATGTTCCACTGAGGGGCTGTAGACAATGATATTGTCCAGGTACACAAGGGCGTGTTTGCCTATGTGTGGCGCAAACACGTTGTTCATGAAGGTTACAAAGGTGGACAGGGCATTGGTCATGCCAAAGTTGAGTACCACGCATTTGTAGGAGCCATACTTAGTGTGGAAGGCTGTCTTGGGGATGTCTTCCTCCTTGATGCGGATCTGGATGTAGCCCGTGGTTAGATCAATCTTGGAGAAGACGGCGGCTCCTCCCAAGGCGTCAAAGAGATTGTCAATTAGTGGTAAGGGGTAAAAATTATTGATGGTGACTCCGTTCAAGGCGCGGTAGTCCGTGACCAGGCATAAGGTACCGTCCTTTTTGGCCACAAAGAATACAGCGGCCCCAAAGGGAGACTGTGAGGGGCGGATAAGTCCTTTTTTCAGTGCTTCCTTGAGATAGGCGCGTAGGTTGTTGTCCTTGTTTAGGGTTAGTTGATAGATGGGATGTGCCTTGGGTACAACCCCCTTGAGTTGGATAGAGTGCTGGATGTGTTTCTCAGGGGGTAGCCCAGGTAACGCCTCCTTAAAGATTTCTGGGTGACGGGCCACAATGTTGCGGTCTTGCGGTGTGGAGGTGTCCTGGTGGTCCTTGAAGTGTATGATTTCATACTGAAAGGAGTCCCAGTCAATAGCTTTCAGGTTTTCCTTCTCATCCAAAGTCTCTGTGATGCATACAAAGACGTGGTCTCATAGGAGTTGGTCTACAGAGTTTGGGTAGATTTGGTGGTTGACACCTTTGCGCTTGATGGTCAGCACTGAGGTTGCCCAGTCCACGTGAGGGTTGTTTCTCTGTAACCAGTCTAGTCCCAGTACAATGTAAAACTTAGGGAAGTCAATGACAGGACCTTGGATGGTGGAGTAGAGGTTCTCAAGAATGACGGAGAAGGGGGCAGTTTCTTTTGTTACAGCAATGTGATGTTCATCAGCCAGGACCACATTTTTAATCCGCAAAGGATTAGTGGCCAGCTTGAATTTGTTCACAAAGCTGCTGTTGACTAAAGTTCAATCTGCGCCCAAGTCCAATAGTGCTGAGCCTGTGTAACTGCAAAAGCGGAAAGGGTAAGACATCAATTTATTGGGATGTCTGGCGATGGTGTGCAGTACCGGGTCTTCCAAGGGCACTTGGATCATTGGGCATTGGTCCACGTCCTTGGGTCAGTATTTGTTGTTGGGCAAGTTAGGAGTTGTGTGGGGAGAGCTTGGCTTGCTTAGTACTCTCCCCGGGCTTTTCCCTCATCTTGGTTGCCTTGGGTGGCGGTGACACAGAAATGGGTACAGTAGTTTAAAAGCTATGGCAACAAGCAAAATGAACTCAGATTTAAACAAAATCATTTCAGATTTCAACAAAATCCAAGTCGCGCAAGATACAGGATCAAATAATTTAAATATTGTCAGTTAATAAATGAAATGTCAAACCAAAAAGGAAATTTCACTTGCCCATTATACAAAATTATATCAAACATCAAGCGGTGTAGTTCAACCCACAAACAAAATAAACTAACACAACAAGTGAAATGGATGGATGCTATTCCGGAGTATATTATAATCCAATCAGGATTCACATGAGACACCAACAGAAGGACCAAAATGAAACAAAATCTGAGTACTCTAGAAGCAAGATTACACAAACACAAAATGAAATGAACTCACACAATATGTGTAGTATGAGCAGCCTAAAATAGAAAAATAACAGTATAACAGCCAATTAACAGCTATCCAATTTAGGAACAGAGGCATTTTATTCATTTTCATGGCTCCAGATTTATATGGAATGATTTTGAGAACCTTCTGAATATGGACTTGAGATTACAATAAAAATAAATCATTAAATTTTAAAATTTCTACTTTTAGTGATTTTATCCTAGGTTTGTTTCAATATGGTTTTCAATAGCAACATCTTCAACCGCACCAGCAGTCAAGCCAGCTTTAATGGAGGCAAGGCTCAGAACGTGGAGGCACCTGTTTATACCCAAGCCTTTGAGGTGGGTAACAAGAAAGCTGACCTGTTACTTTCCCCTGACCCATATGGCTTTGACTTGTTTGAGAGTCACTTTGCGTCTAGTGCTGCCCCGCTCCCACCCCCACCCCCGCACAAGCTGCCCATCAACCAACCAATCAGGATGGCAACCTTGATTCAGAACAACTTCCCACCATCGCCCAACCTGCCCCTCCCTCAGCCAATCAGGCTTCAGCTCCCCCCACCCAGCACCCCAAGCAACAAATCATCACTGCCCAAATTCTTCAGGAAATTGTGGCACTCAACCTGCAGGGTCTGTCCTGGGATCAGATTGCTGACCAATTGCAATTCACCCAAGCTACTGTCATGCAGAAATTCAACAGCATAATGAACAGGGGGAATCGGATTGGGGCGGCCAAGAAGCCCAAGAAGGCCCAAGAGTCCCAGATAACTGAGGCATACCCAATAATGCTTGACCTCCTCCAGCGGGACTCCAAGCTTCCCTTGACCTAGGTCTGGAAGCAACTTGCTCACCATGGCATTTGGATGTCTGAGCGCATGGTGCAGCTCTGGATGTACAGGAAGGTGGCTTCTGTATGGGTTCTTACCAATTTTGCCGGCAACCAATGGGATGGCGCTGAGGATTCCCCGTATGATCCCGCCATTGAATCCACCCTGGTCTGTTGCTTGACTAGTCTGTCAGATGATGTCATTTTCATCTCCTACTACAAGCTATTGTTAGCTTTTGATGACTTTGGTGAGCAAGGAAGAGCTGCCACTCAAAAAGGAAGGAAGAAGGTCAAGAAGGGGACGTTTATGGTGCATTTCTGGCTGTGTTGTCCAAGGGTTTTGTCTATTATTGGACAAACCCTGATTTTGTCAATGGGTACTCTTACAGCAACATCCTCAGTGGATTGCTTGACTCCTGGGATGGCTCAAATTACAAATACTGGGTTTTCTTGAGCCACCAGATGGAGGAAAGCTCCACTGCCCTTGAGGCCATCCAGGGACGCGGGCACCAGGCCTCAGTCTACCCTGCTGGCCATGCTGACGTCCATCTGGGAGATGTTGTCTTCTTTAACATGGGGTCCACACTACAGGAGCTCCGCCCTCAGGCTTTCAACGACCTCTATCTTGGGGTTCTTGATCACAATTTTCTCTTTGGTTGCCAAATGGTGGCTGACTTGTTTGTGCAAATGGTTTTCCATGTGAACATGGGCGGCCAATCACGTAAGAATAAGCACCTTCCACCTCAGGCAACTGCCACCTACCAGCCCATCCAGCCAATGACTGATGAGGAGTACAATGAGCGGTATATGGCAGCCATCACACGCAATCCTCCTGCCTCCATCCCTGCCACCAACACCCCTCACCCGCAAGCCCCACCCACCCAATCCCAGACCCACCAAGCCCGCTCAGAAGCTCATCCCTGATGTCAAACCTGTCACTCTTCCCTGCCTCAATAAACCTCCTGTCGCTGAACATTTCTATTTATATTATCATTATTTTGAATTTCAATTGTTCAGGTTCTCTTTGTTTATAGTTGGGTTTATTCTTTATGTTCAGCTTTTTTCTATAAAATCATATATTTACTATGTTGTGTATCTAGATCCAGAACACAGTTATTTTTAGCACCAAACTTTAGCCCCTTGTGAAAACATTAACAACAACTTGGTGATCAGCTAAAATTGAGTTAGAAAATTATAGTGTTAACTGTTTTTAGATAAAGTTGTTACTGATCTAAATTCAAAACCTTAATGATAAACTTTAAGCAAATCAGGAGCCGAGTGATAAAGTGATTGTTGTGGCATAAAGGGTCATTCAAGAATTCTTTGATACATGTGCGCTAATTCATATGATTGGCTGGATGTTTTGCCATTGTACGCCATTGCCATGTGGCAAGTTGTTGATGAACTAGTGCCCAATCAGCTGCTGAGTTAACACTAGTCCCTCAACAACTTGCCACAGCAGCAATGGCGTACAATGGCAAAACATCCAGCCAATCATATTAATTAGCGGACATGCATCAAAGAACTATTGAATGACCCTTTATGTCACAACAATCACTTTATCACTTGGCTCCTGATTGGCTTAAAGTTTATCATTAAGGTTTTGAATTTGGATCAGTAACAACTTTATCTAAAAACAGTTAACACTATAATTTTCTAATTTAATTTTAGCTGATCACCAAGTTGTTGTTAATATTTTCACAAGGGGATGTGTCAAGCGCCAAAAATAATATGGTAACCAGGGGAAAAATGCCACACAAAGCAAACAACACATATTGAGATGTACGTAAAACATATACAAAATGGGTAAAAAGATGGGATAATGTAGTAAATGGGAAAACAAAAAGGAATAAACAAAGAGGCAATTGTATCAAATAATACAGAATTTATTGGGGCAAGAGCTATAAAAACATATGAAAAGGGTAGTAAAAAATCAATGAGTGAATTGGAAAAACCTCTAAGAGACCTTGACTTGGCAATTGCCAAAATCAAATAAATTGACCACAAGGTCAAGGAAAAAGTGAAGTCTGCCGTCCTTAAAGGGGAAAAAATTGAAAAGGTGTCCGCCAAGTCTCTCATGACCAAAATACCAGACACACCTGAGAAAACAATAGAGCGCCTACTCAACATTCAGAAGACAGTGGTTGAAGGCTTGCAATTCAAGTCCTTTGCACTCTCTGCGCTGTCTGTCTGGACAGACAACCCTGAGATGTATGCACATCTCAAACCTACCAAGAGGGCCCACAAGGAGGACACTGAGACGCCTGCACAGCTGCTTGCGCCAAGGATGGCAAAGCCTGCCAAAGCTGCCGGCAAAGAAGAAACCCAAGAAGGTAACCTAAGAAAATAAATTTAATAAAAATTCATAAATACTTACCTTTTTTAGAAGAAGTTGATGGCAAACTCCACCAGGTCCTGGTTCCTTCTGTTCCCCCCACATTCTACTCAAATTTTTGCCACTCACATGGCAAAGCAGCTTTTTCTGTCCCCCCTGTCTTGCAGGAGCTCAAAGATAGGATTCATGGTGCATTCCCAATGTCCAGGGAGGCATTGGCTGGGCTAACGCATGAAGAGGGGGCATCTGTTTGGGCAGTTACTGCCTACAAGGATGCTCAACTGGTCTGCCTGGACCCGGTTAACCTCAGTAGAGTTTACTGTGTAAACTCTATTTAGCTTGTTTGGGACGTCCTGGCAACGCTCCCATTCAAGAATATACCAGAGATGGGCCGGGCCCATGCAGCTGTTTGTTTCTGCTTCCCGGTGGAGCACACCCTGTCCTACTTGCTGGAGAACTTTGGGCGTGCGGTAGAAAAACTGGCTGTTATGGATGCAACAGCCGTGAAGAAGACCAAGATCCTCCTGATAGACTTTGGGCTTGCCTGGAGTGCCAACAAGACAGGGTTCCCAGAAGCTATGGATCTTACCTTTGGCAAAACAAAACACAAGAAAAAATAAGTGCAGTATACAATAAATTATGCGAGTTTGCAGAAGCCTTTGCTGGGCAAAGGCTTCACTTGGTGGTTTACCTGGGGTTCCTGTTTTACTTTGGAATGAGCGCCAGCGTGGAGGACCTGGATGGGGTCCTTATGAGGATTGATGAGGCCTGACTTGCTCTCAACGGGAAAAAAAGTCCCCCCAGGTTACAACTCAGTTGATCATGTTATCCAGGACGCCCTGGTCCTGGCAGGAATCTACGGGTTTGCGGCCCCGCCTGAGTAGCTGCTGCTTCACTCCCACCTCACCATCCTCCCTTTTACCAGCAGGCGAGAATATTTTAACCAGGGTGTATCCACTGTCCACAGTGTGGCAGTGGAGGTTATGCGCCACCTCCATTGTGGGGTGGGTACATACCGCCAAACCCATTATAGGCGCACCTAATTTATTCTCTATACCAATAAATATATTTACCCTCTAGATTATTTTTATTATAATTAATAATTTTATAAAATAATATTTTAGCAAACATTAATTACAAAATAAATTCCAGGGAAGGTTTTAATAAAAGCATATAATATATACCAATAAAATCTACTTCTATTTTGTATGATTTACATCTATTTTTTAGTTTGCTTTTTATATTTATTTGCCAAAAATGATATTGATGTGTTTGTGTAATCCATTATCAAGCGTTTGGGATACCCTTGGATGCAATAATAAAAATGATTATGAATAAATAAATTACTAACCTTCATTGATGGTTGTGCTGAATGTGATTGCAGGCTTAGAAACATCTAAATATAAAATGATATTTAATAAATCTTGAATAGTAAATTAGAGAATATAAAAAAGTCAGACAAGCTAAGCCTTTAATTGATTGGCTGATTTGCAAGGCGCGCAAGGATAAACAAATCAGCGTGGCCATAGAATTTGGCCACGGTCTCAGCTGGGAGGGTATGGATCCCTGCCTGCAGCAAATCAAAAAGGTCCTCTGTCCCAGTTGGGGTTCCTTGCTTGACAACTTGCTTGAGCCACCCAAAGACTTCCTCGATGGGATTTAGGAAGGGCAAATAGGCAGGGAGGAAGAGAAGGCGCAAATTTGCCGTGGCTAATTGCTGGGGGCCCACAGCAATGCTGGTGTCAATCATTGGGAATTCCTCAAGAATGTCAGCCACCTTGTGGAGACCAATATTGTCCAACACAATCACATTGATGAAGCCCAGGCTTGTGCGCCTCAGGTGCTCCTGGACCAATCAGAGAAATGATAGGAAGGTCTGGCTATTGTAGGAGCCTAGTATCATTTGGTAGAGCTTGACCCCCTTTGGACCAAGGAGAGCCACCATTGAGTAGACTGTGGCGCGGACTGCAGCACGCTGAGCCATCCTGTCATTGGAGCCTTTAAGGACATACCCATACTCATTGTGCATTGACAAGGCAAATGCTGATTTGTCAATATAGTAAAATTTGACAGTCCCCTTGGCTTTGAGGGCAGTATACGCCTCTGCGTATTTTCTCTGGGTCTTAATATTGGCTGGGCTGTTCTGATTGTATGGGGATACCCCGAGTTTTTTTCATGAAATTGCATTCCCTTGACCAAATGGTAAATGAAGGAAATTGAGGCCTCAACTCCAAAAGCAGACTTGACCATGGCCTGTATATTTGCCAGTTCAAGATGGCAATCTTGGGTTATCCACTGGCAGATTGCTCATTTGTGCTCCTTTGTGAGCATGGTTGACACATGCAAGGATTTCTCCGTGGCAAGGACTCAACCCGTGTTGAGGAACTTGTTGAAGGTCTTTGAGGCGTACTTGGGATCCACCCCGACAATGGCTGCAGCCGCCTTGTAATTGTCTGATTCACGCATTAGATTAAGCAGGATGATGCGTTGGATGTCAGGGATGCACTTCTGAGCAGGCTTTTTAGCGGTGGGGATTGACTCATCAGCATTGGGCAAGGCACAGGGCATAGGCACCTTGTTGTAGAAGGCTGCAACTTTCTTGCGCACCAGTTGTCCCTCATCAGTTTGAAAGAACTCAGGCTCCTTGTTGTCCTCCTGATTGCCATTGCTTATGTATGGCTTATAGCTAGTATCAAGTACAGGCTTTACCTTCTCCAGCATGGCTGACGGGACCAACTCTTGCCGGTACACAGCGTCAAACACATATGAAGTAAGTTCTACCTCCTTGTTTCTAACCATTTTGGTAGTAGTGACCTTGGTGGGCTTCTGGGTCAGCTTGGGGACCCAAGGGTTGATGCTCTGCATCCTAGCAACTTGTGCTCCTTGAACTTGCTGTGTCAGTGCAGCGTCACTATTGATCTCTCCTCTGTCTCCTTCCTGAGTAGGCACTTGGGTTGCACTAACTCTATTCTTTGACCCACGGGGGCGACCGCAACCACGGCGCACAACAGGTGCATTGGTACTCTGGTGTTGTGTTCCTTCCATTTTAAAATTTAATAAAATACTAAATAAATTTTAATTAAGTTACTCCCTAATTTTAATTTTTGCTTTTATCTGAATATGGATATTTAATTAGAGGTTTTCCCACCCAATATCCCAATTATAGATTTTTTATTTCTTAATTAGTTATTTCTGGTTTACAACGCCTATTTTTGAATACCCAAAATAATTCCCATCCTTTTTCCTGGATTTTATGCCAAATATAAGCACCCAACACAATATTTTTAAAATTTATGTTTCAGATCTTGTGTCTTATTTTAGATGCCTTGGTATCATTCTTGATTACAATCCATTGCACAAACTTTGTGAGTGATTTTGTTTGTGGTTTGAGTTCCTATTGTGTTTTGTTTTTGGATTGAGTTTTGACGCACCATGTGTGGGTGTATCTTGTCACCAATTCACATAGTAAACATATGGGTCATTATTTTAGAGATTAGGCCTTTTTCTAATGCACATGCTGCTCAAGTCGCAGCATAACACAGTTCGATTTTGAAAAAGTAACTAATTACACAATTTATATTTAAAACATTAATAACTCAATGAAAAATTAATATTTTTTCACACTGTAAACTATCAAAATGAAGCTAAGAATCTTATCTTTCTATTGATGTAAAAATTTTAATATGTATACTATGCTCAATATTAAAGCAAAAGTAATTTAAAAGAGCATAATCCAGATTTTATTATATGATTATATCTAATGATATAAAGTAGATCACTTCAAAGCTAATAAATACTCTTTTTTGAATACACAACAGATGTTTTTTATTTGACAAAATTAAAGATAAGATTGAGAGCTTTATTTTCGCATTTTATTTTATTTAAAAAGCTCAATTCTCTAGGATTTTATGATAGTTTGAAGTTAGGATGTTTTTATCACTGTTTAGATTGATTTTAAGGTTCAAGTGAGCTTCGAACCTCAAATTGAGCATTCTTTAAATGGAATTCTTTAATATTTTATCATTTAAAAATATGCGGAAGAGTTACAATTAACTGAATACATCATTTTAATTGATTTGCATTGATTACAAAGAGGATATGATGTAATAATAATGCTTAGCTGCTTCACATATATCACTTGTGCATGAAAACTGGGTATTTAATTAATTTCTGCAAACATAAATTCAAGTTCAAACTATAATAAAAGCTATCACACCATTTCTTTCAGAATGGTGTCATTTAGCTTGGTATATAAGAGCTAAAGTACCACAGAGCTTCTAATCCAAATAACCCAATTCAAAGACCACATTCTGATCATAACTACTCCATCATTAAGGCACACATCAAAGATCTGACCTAATTACAGATTCAAAATACTACCATGTCCTCAGTTAAATTTACTTCTTCCATGCTACCCTTTTTTTCCTTGGGAGCTTCAACAAAAAGAGAGAGAATTGCAATGTTAAAAAAGGCATTCCTCTTTATTGCTGGTGATGATCTTGATAATTTCATCAAGCACTTCCTTACTCAAACTGAATTTGGGAAAGCTCAGTTCCTGCCAACTATTCAAAATCAAAAAGGCAATGAGTTCATTGAAAACTTAAAGGATCTCATGAAATCTTCTCCCCAAAAACATATCCCAGCCTTGCGATCTCTGGCTACTTCCAGTTACTCTTTAAAAGAGCTTAATGATATGGGGTTTAATATAACCAAAAGTGAGTTTGAATACTCAAGAAAAATAAATAAAAATAAAAATGTAAGCTTAAACAAAAAAAGCCAAAAAAATAATAACTATTCATTAAAAAAAGAAATAACTAAAAAAATAATTAAAAAATTGCTGGAAAATTCTTTTGAAACAAGCCAGTTTACAAAAAAAGTGCCTGAAAAAATTTATAAAGATATAGAAAAAGAGATGAGTAATTACTCAACTGAAATTAAATACTCTCTACTTAAAACAAAAAAAGAAATATATGAAAATATGAAAATAAAAAATTAAATTTCAGTTTCAATTTCCACTTACTATAAATTAATCCCTAAAAATATAATAAAAAGTAAAAAACAAACCGATATGTGCAATATTTGTAATTTAAAAAATTCACTAGAAAAAAAGAAGGAAGAATGTGAAAGTAAAAACTTACCATTACCAGAATCTATAGACAATGACTTAAAGACTATTAATCAGCACCAAGAATTTTATGTTCATCAAAATTGTGAATATAAAAAGATATTAATGAACTAGATGATGAGTCTTGTGTTGTAGTTATAGATTATAAAGAAAACTTAAAGGTTGGAGGTGGTCCAATTGAGACCAATAATTGTTTTTATTCAAAAAAACCAATCTCATTATTAGGGTTTGCATTAGTTTTTAAAGAAAACAATAAAATTAAATATGAATATCATGATTTTTTGTCTCAAATATTATCACATGATTCTTTATTTTCAGGTGAATGTCTAATAAGTCTTCTTAAATTAGATAGATTTAAAAAAATAAAAAATATAAAAGTATGGACAGATAATGGAAATCATTTTAGATCATATGAATTTTTATATTACTTATTTAAAGAGGCACCTAAATATATTAAGGGTTCCATAAAATATAACTGTTTTGTTGAATGCCATGGAAAAAGCATTGTTGATGGTCACTTTGGTGTAATATCAAAAATTTTAAAGGAAAAAGAAAATGTACTTTATATTAACAACATTAATGATCTAAAAAATATTTGTGAGAAAGAAGAAAGAAGAAAAGAATTATACAATTCATCTTTAACTGGTTCAATTGTTTCCCAAAAAGCATTTTTTTATATTTATGAAAGGAAATTTAGGCCTATAAAAAGAGAGCTTGAAGTTAAAAATCTGCGCATTAATCTTTCATATTTGATGAAAGATGGGAAGTTATATACTTCACCTTTAACATTTGACAGCTTCTCAGAATATTCTGAGATATTTTATCATTTGAAATCACGTGATGATACCAGAGAAACAAAAATATCAGAAGATGCTAGTAGTGTATTGGGGCAAGTTCATGAAGTAGGGCAGCTTACTAGAGGGTGTATTTTAAATAGAGTTATCAGTCTTTCAAAAACAACAACCTTTTTTTCTGAAACAAACTAAGAATATTTATGATGAGCCAAAGATAGGGTAATAGCATTTATAGCTTTGGGGCTGCTATTACTCTCCCATGCAACTCATCATAAATATTTTTGGTTTGTAGTAGCACTTAAGATATTTTCAGTAGTACTATAAGTTGCAATTTTCAATTATAAAATCAATGAATTATTTTTTAAAAAATCACCCAAGCCCAAGATCAATTAAATATTTGGGATTGATTATATTTTACTCTTTCTGAATAATTTGAATATGAATAATGTGATTAAGTTATAAAATAACCAATCTGGCGCCTAGGCATAACAAGAAAAATAATGTCCCATATGTACACCAAAAGCCAACTCACACCATTTTTTTGTGAATCCATGTATTTTGGATTGCATTTTGAATGGTTTTGCTTTACACGTGAGTACTTTGTTGCTGTGTTGACCCATTTTTCCTATTAGCGCCAAAAATCCCTGTTAACAGAGTGTATATTTTAACCTGCTAGTTGGATTTTGTTTAAATCTGAAATGATTTTGTTTAAATCTGAGTTCATTTTGCTTGTCGCCATAGCTTTTAAAACTACTGTACAATTTGATTGGCTGTTATTCCCATTCCCATTCCCATTTGAACCCGTGGGTTTGTGGTTGTTGTTGTTGCTGTTACCTCCAGGAGGTGGTTGCAAGGAGTGCCCACTTGAATGTGAGTCCTTGGGTCTCTCTTGTTTCCCAGTCTGTGCCTTGTGCAGAGCGTTGGAGGTTTGTTCCACTTTTTCTGCTTCACAGTACAGGCTTTGTAGGTTGGTAACTTGTTCCAGGTTCACATGTCTCATCATGTGCAACTTGAGAGTGTTGTAGTACATGAGGTGTGTTGCTGGGGTGTCAAAGGCCATGTTGGATGGGGCGCAGAGACAGAGTTCCTTGTAGGCACAGGTGAGTTCCTTCACGGTGCCTGTCTGAGTCAGGTTCTTTACTTGGCGTATGATCATGAGCGCTGTATCCTTGAGCACAAACCTTGCCAAGAAGTCCTGTTTGAAGGTATCCCAGTTCTTGTCTGTGTGCTCTTTGTGCCATTTGTCACACCAGGTGCCAGTGTCATGGGTCAGACAAATGGAAATCTCCACAATCCAAAATTGCTGTGGGCACTCCATCTGAGCCAACTTGCTTTGGGCAGACTGGATCCATGTGGCAGCATTGTTGTTGTTGGCTCCTGCAAAGGGTTCCAAGGCGGTGCTGTGAAGTCTTTGTGCAACATAGGCAGGCATGGTTGTCTTGTCAGCTGGTTGTGGCATTGATGAGGGTGCCTGAAAGAACCCTAGGGCGGACAGGGTGTTGAAGGCGGGTATCAGGATCACCGTGTTTTGGTAGAGAACAAACCCATCAGGTATCTTGGTACCAGGAGAATACAGCGTCCAGTTGGGCAGGAGGCCAGAAATAATTCTGTTGATGATTTGTTGGCTGCGGCGTGTGCAGGCAACAGGCGGAATTTTTCAAGATAAGGTAGGATGGAGAACCTACATGTGCTACCAATGTCGTAACTGTGCTGTTTTAGCAGAGTTACAAGGGGGAAAATATTTAGAGGATAGATAATAATTTTTATTGTGAGATAGTGATTATATAGCTATTGTGAATCAATGGATAGCAGGAACATGATTGGTGATCACACGGCTGGATGAAAGAGGGGGTGGCTTGATCCTGCTAATGAGTCAAGTGCCAAATTGAGGTATCCACCGTGAGGGATCATCATTTGTTCATGTTGATTGATTTGGTAATCCGAGTTGACTTCCTGGTCTGGCTTCAAGTGACTGGGTAATTGGATTGCAGGTCACAAACCTGCTTGGTTGGAACCTTGCTGGCGGGTTGAGCCTGCAGTTTTGACACCTAAGCAGGCTACTAGGGTCTCTAGCCGGGCAACTGAGGGGCAATAAGTGGATGCAAGTCCAGCCAGGGATTGATACAACACCTTTGGGGGAACTTAAGAATCTGTTTTTACCCAGTTTTGCCTGGGAGAGGAGGGCTTCTCCATCAAAAATCTATTCCTGGGTGAGGATATTATCCCTCTGTTCCTTTTTGTTATGACCCAGAAGCGTCCTTGGGTGGACTTGAAGAAGAGAATTGAGAGTACTGCCATTAGATTCTATGCAGTAGACAACTCATCCTCTTGGCAAGATCTCCTACAGGAATTGACGGGCCTTCTGGTGGACCCGGCAACTGTACGAGCAGTAGATATGCCAATCTTGGGGTTTATCCTCGACTTTGATCTTGAGGTCCTAAAAGGCTGGATCCTTCCTTTATATCCTTTTCCCAAGGTATATAGTTCCTTGGGAGTTGAAAACTCTGATGCTCAGGATAGCTGCATTTTCTGGGCTACTAGAAGGGCCTGGGAGGTGCTTCATTGCGGCAACAAGAAGTCAGCTCTTTGTGGAATAGCCTTGTGTGGGGATCTACTCTTGATCCCAGACCTACGCCTGCCTATGGGGACATTCAACAATATGACGGCACACTGGGAGAAGTATTGCAATAAGATAGGTGGGATCCAAGATCCTTTGCCGCGTATCTACCAGTACATCTCCAATTTCATGCTTGATTGCATGGTTCTTTCTTGCTGCTTCCCTCTGGACGCCAGGCTTTGGCATCTGGACGCCCAGCAAGCCTCCATTTCTCTTCTGCTAGTCCAGTACTTGCAACAGCCAATTGCAGTGTGCAGAGTGTGGCTGAAGGTGGCTACTTCCTTTTTTGTCAGAGGGTGTACTTTCCCTTTTGTTCCTGTTTTTAGTGTGGCCCAGTCAGGAAGACAGCGCAAGTCTTCACAGGTCCAGGAGAAGATAGTGGAACGTCAAACTCTAGTGAGTCAGGACCCTAGCAACAATGAAGAGTCTGAAGAGGACCAGGATGAGGACAACAAAGATGGAGAGGGATCAGAATATCAAGAAGGCAATCCTTAGTCTTCTAATAAACACCTATTTTTACAATTATAGTTTTTAGTTATTGTATATAAGTTGTAAGGTTTTAATTATTACCAATACTAGGCATAGTAAAGAAAGGTTTAAGAAATCTGGTGTGTACTCAATTAATGAGTCATTCATCTGCCAGATTCTTAATAGTATATGCGTCCTGTGAGGTTTTTTCTATAACCTCAAAAGGACCCTTCCATAAGCTATCCAACTTATAGGATTGACCCACAATCTTGTTGTGGTATGAAACCTGGCTTCCCACTTTGAATTCCATCAAAGGACAGCGCTTTGTGTTGTCGGCTATCTGGCCCTTTTTTCTGAACAGTGTCATGAATGAAATTTCAATACTTGTATTGAAACCCCAAGAGTCAAACCCCAGCCCCCTGAAGGCGGATTGAACCCCCCAGAACGGTCCAGGACCCGCCAATCTGTTAAGTCACAGACTTGAATTGTTAAGTTGCCCCGGGATCCGCCGGCCTAACACTGAGGATTCCCCAAATGGTTGCCAGATTGCCGCCAAACTGGTGCCACTAGAGACCCATACCTACGCAGGAAATGTGGTCTGCCTAAAGGAGGTTGGGAAAAGACCTGCTACTAGCCCTGCCAACAAACACCAGCTGTTGTCAGTCTCCAGTCCAGAAAAGGTATTGCAATTAGCCAACTCAGATGACATGGTGAACAACAGCGGCAAAACAAAGCACTGCCACTTCTATTCCCCAGAACCAGTCCAGCCAAGAACTGCCAACCCGGTGCCACTGAGGGCCCAGACCTACGCAAAAGCTGTGGCTTGGGCAAAGTCCACTACTATCCCTGCCAATAAGCACCAACTGCTGCCAGTCCCTAGTCCAGAAAGAGAATTGAAATTAGCCCGCTCAGGTGACATGGTGAACCAAAGTGGCGAAATTAAGCACTGCCACTTCTGTTTGCCAGAACATACCCAACCAGACCTGATGCCCTCCAGACCCTAAGCCAAGATCCATGCCCTACTGGCAAACTGCCCATGGACCTGAAGCCTGCAAAAAGCAAAGATGTGAAAGCATATGGTATAAGAACGCTGACATTGTGGTGATGACCACATTGTCATTTTTGATAATAAATTTTTATGAACCTTTGGTTTGAACAAATCTTACCCTATCTAGTCTTAGTGATCTTCCATCTTAATTCTGGTCAAGTAGACTACCAGTCCGCTGCCCCCTCCCAAGACCAATCTTCCAAATTGCCCCAGGCATTATACCGTCCCCTGGGAGCCCCCTTTGGACCTGTGCACTTTATTGAATACCCCCCCCCAACCTGGCCTATTCAGAGTACAACTTGGAAACCATCCTCATTGCCAATCCTTTGGCAAGGACTAGAAGTACCAAATACATAGAACGCAAAGGAAAGAGGGTCAAGATACCACCCTTATTGTTCAAAGACAAGTACAACTACCTACCAGCGTACTTTGTTCCCATGACCCCACCATTAACCCCAAGACCAGACCGCCCACTGGAACCTACTGCCGCAGCCAAGACCATCTCTACCCAACTGTTTGGAGTACTCTATATTACTTTGACAGTATTGGTGGATTCCATGGTCCCCAACTCTGGACCCTGGTCCTTACTCGGGTGATCTGTATCTTATATTATCAAGTTAGCACCCATTCTATGATGGGCCTTACCCGCTGGCTTGGCCGCGCCTCACCCTGAGCTGCCCAATGCCTCTACCTATGACTGGCTCCCTGACAGACAGGGAGGTTTCTGAGAAAGCTTCAGCTTGAAGCTTGATCAGCGTCTTTGCTAACTTAGTTAGATACTGCTGATAAGTCATTTCTTTGGGATTGCCCATGGCAGAGTATAAAATTGGCAGAATAGCAGGGTGGCGTCCATATACTAGCTGGAAGGGCAAAAACCTAGTGGTGCTGTGGATGGAGATGTTGTAGGAAAAGACCACAGCAGGCAGGAACAGGTACCATTCTGAGGTACAAGTATCTGCTAATTTTCTCAGGATGGAGACTAATGTTCCATTCACTCTCTCCACCATACCATTTGACTCAGGGTGGTATGGAGTGTAGAGGACTCCCCTCACGCCCATGAGCTTGTTCAGCTTGGGAATGACATTGGCGGTGAAATTGGTGCCATTGTCTGTGAGGATGAACTGGGGACATCCATGTCAATGGATGATGCACTCTAAGATGAAGGTGGCAGTTGACTCAGCGCTTACTCGCTGCAGTGGCTTGTCTTTGACCCATTTAGTTAAGTAGTCAATGGCCACTATGATGTATCAGAAGTGTCCTACGCACATTGGGAGTGGACCTACAACATCTATGCTTACAGTGTGCCAAGCAAATTTTGGTTCCACTTTCTTGTACTGGTGGCGGCCCACAAATGGTTTCTCATTCTGGCATTTGGAGCAGCAGGTGAGAGTTTCTTTGACATCAAACAGAAGGGAATCCCAATAATAGTAGAGTTGTAGCTGAGCAACGGTTTTCTGGAATCCCCCATGGCCTACTGCCTTGTGAGCAGCAAGTATGATTTCCGGGCCTATCTGACGGTCGAGGGAATAAGTACTTTTTACCTTTGTGATATTTGTAGAGTTTGTTGTTCTCTACTTGGCAGTATTTTATCAGCTCCCTCATAATGGCCTAGACTATCTCTGGCTTGTCGTCAAAGGTGGCCTTTACTATCTTGTTGTACATGTTGTCTGCTTGGGAGGATACCAGTGCTACACTGGGTAGGTGGGATAAACAGTCGGCATTCTGATGGCTGGCTCCAGGGCAATGAACTATCTTGTAGTCAAAGGCTTGGAGTTTCAGTGCCCATCTGGCAAGGCTTTATTTGGGCTCCCTGAGATTCTGAAGCCAACTGAGGCTGGCATGGTCCGTTACCATATTGAAGTGTACACCATGCAGGTATACCCTAAACTGCTTATAGGTGTATATCACAGTGAGACACTCTCTTTCCGTGACGGTGTAGTTTTGTTCATGTACATTAAGGGACCTGATGCTGTAGGCCACAGGATGCTTGGATCCTTGATTGTTGTGTTAGGATAGCACTGCTCCCAGTGCTGACAACAATGCGTTGGTGTGGACAATGAAGGGTTTGTTGAAGTCTGGATACATCAGGACAGGGCTTGACAAAAGACTGGTTCTAAGGGAATCAAATGCAGTCTGACATGCTGTTGTCCATTTGAAGGTAGTCCCATTCTTAAGGAGGTTAAACAGTGGCTTTCCAGTGCAGGAAAAGTTGGTAATAAAGCGTTGGTAGTAGCCAATTATCCCTAGGAAGACCTGTATGTTGTGTTTGCTTTCTGGTTGCTTCATATCCGTGATTGCTTCAACCTTAGCAAGTTGAGGGCAAAGTCCAGTTGTGTCTACAGCAAAGCCAAGGTATTTGAGTTGATCTTTGAAGAAATGGCACTTGTGAGGCTTTATCTTCAGATTGGCGTCAGCCAGTCATTTGAATACAGCCTCTAGATGATCCAGATGTTCATTGAAAGTCCTGGAAAATACGTTAATATAATCCAAATATACCAGGACGCAGGAAAACTTAAGGTCTCCAAGAATTGAATCCATAGCTTGTTGGAATGTGGCTGGGGCGTTACACAGACCCTGGGGCATGCATGTTGGCTGGAATAACCCTTGAGGGGTTATTATTGTGCACTTTTCCTGTTCTTCAAGCAGCAACTCAATTTGCCAGTATCCAGAAATTAGATCCATGGCAGAGAAATACTTGGCTCTGCCTAGACAGTCTAGGGCATCATCAATCCATGGGAGTGGGTACAAATCTTTGTTATCAAGCTGAGCCAACAGTATTCAATCACAACCCTGTTGCTACCGTCTTTCTTCTTGACTATGAGCATAGGGGAAGCCCAAGGGCTCTTAGATGGCACTAGCATGCCCCTATCCAAAAGCTCTTTGATCTCCTTGCTCACTACCTCCTCGCTGGCTTTGGACCTTCTGATAGGATGTAGGCAAATAGGTTTCTGGTCACCAGTGTCAATGTGATGGGTGACATCCGTGGCACATCCTAGGTCAAAATCATCTTCTGCAAAAATGCAGCAATATTTTTCAAAAAGCGTGCTGGCCTTTTTGCGTTCTTCCTCTCGCAATGCCAATAGGTCAGCCAAGGGAGTAGTTGCATAGGCGGAGGCTTCAACCTGGTCTGGAAGCCCCATGTTGGAAAAGTCACCTATGCAATGGAATTCTTCTATCTCAATGACAGGGAGGAGGTGTACAAGGGCAACTACCTGGTGCTTCTTAATCTTTAGGTCAAATTATTGTAAGTTAGACAAAAGAAAATGAATTTCCTGTTGCCCTGGAATGATGATTCCATGGGCAACACATGGTTTGAAACAGGAGCAGCTCCAAGGCTGATGGATCTCCCCGTAGAGTCCTTCAGGTATGTCTAGGGTTAACCCATAGTTGATGACCATCTGGGTGCTTCTTCTTATCATGAAGGTTGACCTCAACCAGAGGGGAATGCCTTTGTGCTCCTTTATTTGCGTAGGCAGCCACTTGCCCTTTTTTCCTTTGATATGATAGGGTACTGCTACCACTCTGTCCTTGCATGCCAGGTGGATGCTTTTAGTTTCCTTTGGTGTTAGTTTATCCTTAGAGTAGTACAGTGGGATTGTCTGACTGAGAAGGGTCAGGGTGTCCACTTCCATGTCTAGCTTAACCCTGTATTTGCAAAGAAATGCCATCCCAATCAGTATATCATAGTTATGACTGGGCAAGACCACAGCAGGCAAAGAAACCACAATCAAACTGAATCTCATTGGCAGTGAACTGTATGCTCCGACCAAAGTAGTGATATGTATGCCAGCAGTATCATAGACCTTGGAGTGGACCACGTCTGGAGCCAGACCCAGTCTTTTCACCAGGCGGGTTGAGACTATATTGATGGGGGCCCCACTATCTATAATGGCCTGTACTTTTACTTTATTCACAGAAATATCAGCATAAGTACATTTGGTATAAGATTTGGATTGGAGGTTTAATAGATGGATATCCAGTGGTTCTGGGGTATCAAAATAATGGCAGAGACTCTGTCCAATCTCAGGGAAGTTGGCTTATATGGTCTCCAGTGGCATGGAGAACTGTACACCTTTCAGTGGCGGCAGGTTGCTGGACACTTTTGGGTTAGAACCAGTACATACCTCCTAAACTTGAGCAGTGTAGGGCTTTGAGACAGTCTCTATTGTGTTGGCGTCAATTTTCCTGGGGCGGCCTCTCCCTTGGGTGAGGATTGCATACAGGTTGTCTGCTACTAGCTTATGGATAGAGTCCTCCTTGAAGTCTTTTTCCGGTAGGAAGAGATCAGGAAGGGGCTGGTTGCTGGCTGTGGATGTGTCCGTGGATTTTGCTAGGGTATGTGTTGTCTCCTTGCAGGCAGGCATGGAGACCGTAGGTCTAATCTCTGGGCGCTGGCTGGCTGTTCCTTGATTGGGATCTTTTGGAATAGGGAGGGGATTGGCAGGACCAGTATATTCTGCTACTGGCCCGCCTTCCCTTTTCCCTGTTCTGCAGGTTTGGCTACCGTGACCACATTGACAGAAACGGGACTAGGCTTTCCTCCTTGACAGTCTGCTACAAAGTGACCTCTCTTTTCACACTTATTGAAGTTGCTCAAATTAAGATAGGATTTTTTTTTCTCCTTTTGGCTTATCTGCGTCTGAAGTGGACTCAATTGGCTTGGGGGTTTGGGAGCGTTCCTTGAAGTTGTTAAAACTTTTACCTGACTGTCTCTTGTTAAGTGCTTTGAACTGGGACCCAAGTCTGCTGAGGTAGCTAGTAATTCTCTGTGTGTCATTGGACTGGTCAAGTACTGGGAACATCACATTGGCAAGCTCACAATACGGCTGTAAGGCTCTGCTCATAGTAATGTGGCAATCCAAATTGGAAAGTACCTTGGCTCCAAGGAGAATCTTTGCCTTGTGGTAGAAACAGTCGGCAAATTCAGAGACAGTCTTGTATTTTTAAAGGAGATATTGCTAAACTCCGCCTTTCTGGCCTGAAGTTTTATCTTGCTGCCAAATTTGTCAATGACTGCCTGTTTGGCGTCTGTGTATGTCCACTCTTCTTGTGGTAGGCAAGGCATGATGACGTCTACGCTGGCAGGGTCCAGGGCATTGATGAGAGTTGTGGCCTTCATGTGGTCTGATGACCCTCTCATGGACATCTCAAATAGCCGTACAAATGTTCTGATGTTTCCATTACAATCAAATTTGGGTAATTTCAATGGCTTGAACTTGTGGTTGGGCACCAGGGTCTCTTCTATGGGGGTGGCCATTAGTCTTCTGGCGGTAATAGAAGGAATACTGGTGGAGGTCTTTGGGGTGAGAGCGGGCAGTGCCGCGACTCCCATGGGTACATTATGCGTATACTGAGAGCCATTACTCTCATGATTGGATCCTACTTCATGGAAGTAGTCAGGAGAGGAAGTCCTCTTACTTTCCAAGGAAGAGGCTGGAAGGGGAGACAGGCCTTGGCCAGAGCTGCTGCTGCCTGCTCCACAAGCCTGTGTCTCAAGTTTGCTTAGTCTTGTAGCAAATTTGAGCTCCATCTCCTTTCTAGCTGCTCATTCTTGTACCAGCTGTTCCAGTAGGTTACTGTGATTTTCCTTCAGCATAAGAACCGTAGAAGTAAGTGTACCCTGGTGTTGCTTGTCCTTCATGTGTCCTTCCTCCAAGTGGGTGATTTGTTTGCGTGCGGACTCAAGATCCTCATACAGCGAGCTGGCCAGTTCCCGTACACTTTCAATGGTCTACCAAAGATTGTTCTTGTTATCCACGTAGGCGTTGTGATATAGGCAACAATAATGAGGGTCAGAGGCAAGCTCCTGGGAAGAAATGCCCAAATGGGTAGGGAATTTCCCATTTCTCAGGCTGTCAAGCTTACTTGTCAGCTTTTTAATGTATGTCCCCAACTTGTTATACCGGTTGGTACTTCTCTTGTCAGTGTTGTCCATTATGTGGTGTAGTGATTCTTTATCAGGAGTCTCTCCATTTTCTGTTTTGTGTTTGGCCGACTTGCCAAACCTTCAAATTAGGGTGATAAAGTGGTCTGTCATGTCAGTGATCCACTGTGGAGTGATGCCAGTGCTTTTGAAGCAGTTGGCAACAATTTGCCCAACCTGAGAGTTGAATTGTTGTACTATCTCATCCACTCTGAATTGGGCATGGTTGGTGGTTTCAAACATGTTTCTAAGGATAACCTGTAATGAGTCAAAGCTGGTGTTCAACTTATTAATGGTGGCTAAGTGGGCTTCCTGCAATTCATTGCGGCTAGCCCCTAGCTCCGTGAGCTCCAAGCTTTGTCTTGCAACAAATTGCTGCAAGTGCTTAATGCTTGGATGAACAAAGTAAGAGAGAAAGTCTTTGACTCGCCCCTTTTCCTTGTTCAGCAGCTGGCTGATCTGCATGCTGTTAGCCTCCTGGTACTGGCAATAAGCAGTCCAGAGGTTGGCAGCATTCAGATTATAACTAAACAGAGTGAACTCTGCTTCCTGTTGGGCCCCTTTGTGTCGACAACCATGTAGGAGTGCGCCTAGCATGGCGCGGACCTCTTCTAAAGAATACTGGCAAGGTTGGTGTAGTCCTGGAGCATTGGAGGGGTCCAAGTGAAGGCAGTCATCCTGGAGCTCAACAGCTCTGTGTGGCGTGATTGCCAGGCGGAGACTAGTATCCCTTTTGGTGTCACTAGTGTCCATACAACCCCCATACTTATCAATGAAGCTGAGGTGGGAAAGAGGCAAGGCAGCGCCTTGACTTGACTCCAATGGCAGCTTGTATTTGTAGTGAGCACTACTGTCAAGATTTTGGGGTCTTGAGGCATTGTTTTTATTAGAGGACATTGTATCATATGTGTTGATAGGGGACTGTATGGCGACAGTCTATAGCTACCAATTGGGTCTTGGGATATGGCTACAGCTTGGCAGAGTCCTAAGGCTGTAGGAGAAGAAACACAGTTCTGCAGATAGACAACAGCGCGCTCTATCTGGATACAACTGGCTACTAGGTGTTGGCTAGTAGTGATACTATACTTAGAGATCTTCTATCTCTAATCCAAGGGTGATATTATTTCTTCTCAATCTCTAGTTAGGAGAGCACTTTATATAGGGTGGATAGGCCCTCTTGCCAGATATTTATCTGGTACATCTAACTCTTACTAGTCAGTCTATCTGTTCCCCAGACTACTAGTTTCATCCCCCAGAGCTAGGCAGCCATGCCAGTCTGGCATGGGACTTCAATAAATTACCGGGCCTCAGCTTACTTCATCAGCATGTTGGTGGCATCATGTTTTCAGTTTATGCATGTGCAAGTTTAGTTACCCTGTCTATTGGTTTTTTGCATCATGCATTATTCTTCTGAACAACCTTCTATATCAGTCATAGAATCTGAGGTATCTGGAGGTGTGAATGTTTGGCGTAAACCAAGTTTGCATTAATATTCTTGAGTATTTTGTCTTATTGGCTATTAAATGTTCTGTGATTGTGGCCCAGGGATCAAGTTTGTTTGTTCAGGTCTAGTCCAATTGGCGGACCATTTTTGGATCAGGATCAATCTTTGAGGTAATCATCAGTGTACCAATTGGCCAAATCCAAGGGACAGGATAAGTTGATGCTTCTACAATCAAGCCAGCTAAATGGCCATTGACTGTCTAACCAATCAACAAAGGGGAATAATGGTCAAGTCTATTACATTATTCCAGAGGCTTGACACTATATAAGCCTGATAAAGTCAGTCTTTATACCTGTTCAGTTAATAAAGTCCTTTCCTAAACCAACTTGACATCTACTTGCTCTTGCTTCTACTTACTCCAATAGCCATGAGATTACCCAAGTCCTCTCAATGGAAGCCATTTGTGTATACATGCTTGGTTTGGTTGCTCCTGGTGCAGGCCTTTGCAACCAGAGTATTGCTAGGAAACAGAGCAGATTCTGGTTCCTCTACCCCTCCTCAGTATCTTGATAAGTCTTGGTGCCAAATGATATCAGGTATCTGGTACACTGCCACACCCTTGTCCCCAGTCCCTCCTATTACGGAGAAACCACATATGTTTATGGACAACAACAAGGCTCTTACTGTCAGGAATCACTTCCCTGACAACAGTTATCCAATAGTTGAAGACCTATCCCAACTTACAAATTTGGATGATCTAGGTTACTGCAACTCAATTAATTGTCAATTAATTGTTCCTATGCCCTACAGTGATGCAGATGCAAGTAAAACCTGCAAGGAACTTAGTACTATCATGCATCTAAAATTAGCCTGCATCATGATTCCTGCCACTGCATGTGAGGAATTACATCTGGGTTTCAAACTCATCAAGTCTGTACTCCAAATTTCACCCCTAGTATAAAAACTCCCATCCCAATCCCAAGTTAATTGTTTGATTAACATTTATTTCTACAATAAAGCAATCTTGCCCTATTATTTATTTGAGAGTTTAATAGTACCTCCTAGTCCAGATGCTTGGAATTCCTTATTTGTGGTCCGTAGTCACCATCTGGCTCTCCTTGTTCCTGCCTTATATCCTGTCTCAGGGGCCAGCTACCTTGTGCTTCCCTGGTCCTTGCCCAACCCCTACCCTAAAGCTTGAAGAGCTATCTCCTGTTGTAGAGAGTGATGGACTCTTGTTTGATCCCCCAACTGTATTCTCCTCTATAAAGAGGGTCCCTTACACCGACATCCACATTGTTTCATCCCTTGGCTTTGGCCTTCTTGCTCAGCTACCTGGGAGCCTATGTCTTCTTTGGTAGATTCAATCCCCTCTTGGGGAGATATTTCACATGGGAATGGTCTCCGTCCCCATTGGCACATTGGTTACCAGTTTGAACCCCTCCGTGGCCATACACCTTCTTGGTGGTATGTTTCCTAGCAGATGGGTTCCTGACATGAGTTCTCTACCTGCCCCAGGGGCAAAAGATACAATTTCTCCTGATGCCAGAGTGAAAACCAGGGTCTGATTTTATGGGGTCAGTTCAGGTATCACTACTGTCCTGCTGGGCTAACAGAAGGGGTTGGATAGGAGAGGGTTACCAAGTTTCCAGAACTTTGATCAGAGGCCAACTGGGCCAGGTATAGCCAACCAACCTGGCAAAAAGTTCCGGCAAAGCAGTTGATTGACTCAGAGGGGCCCCCATAGGCTTCTCCCAGAGTTCTGGAAGGCCTGGATCTGGTGGGGTACAGCAGCTCTGGGCCAAGGTGAATGCCGGGCTGGCAAGCTCGGATCAGCGATCCTGAACTGGGGTGGACATCTGCTAGCATGTCTGTCGGGTCACTGGACCTTATGGGGATCCCATTTGTTCTGGGCTGGCCGGGCCCCTTGGAAGCTGCAGGGCTTGAGCTTTTTTGTGGGTCCTGTTGCTGCTGAACTTTTATAGTTTAGTGTTTGGGTTGAGTTGGGAAAGCTAACAGTCCAGGAAAGGAAAGGAAAGGAAAGGGAAAGGGGTTTGGGATAATATGCTCTTTATTAAAAGTAATGGTGGTTCTTATACTGTGGTGAAGGGCCATTGGGCCACCAAGGGGGTGGCACCTGTGGCGGTGAGATGGATAAGGCTTGACCAGGTTCTGGATACAATCATTGTTGGGATGGATTTGGTAGTTGAATTTGGCCTGTATAGGGGAATATGATGTTGGATCTGTCATGGGTGGCTCACTGAGCACTCCCTGTGTATCATGAGATATGGTGGTAACTGGGATGTCTATCTTGGTTGCAACTATCCCAAGCCCTGGGAATAAGTAGGTGAAAACGTTTTGGAAACCATCTGTCCCATCAAGTCAAATGTAATTATGTATTGTCAGATATTGGATGGATCGAGTGATGCCAATCCTTTAAAGTTGTTGGTTGGTCTTGCTGAATGGAGTGATTTATGAAGTTGGATGGTGAGAAGAATTCAGTATTGGCTTGAGGGGCTTTTTCATTGGCTAACACTAGATGGGGTGGCTGTGATTTAAATTAGAATAAGGTGGCTGGTACTCATGAGGGTTCCATGATTAATGATTTAGGGGCTACTAATGTAGTTAGAGCAGCAAATGGTTCTAATAGTATATGTTTATTATTTAATGGACAAGAATTTAAAAACAACTTTTCATGGGATGCATGTTTCTGGATATAAAAGTACGCGAGGACAGGATGCCATAATAGAGGGAAAATTTACATTTCAGCAGGGGATACTGCTGCTAGGCGCATCTCTAATGCTTTGATCTTCTCCTTGAGGATATGATTTTCTTCAAGAAGCTCTTCAACCCGAGCATCTTTTTGGGCAAGTTGCTGGTTAAGTTCAAAACACGCCTACAAAATAAATACACGGTATTAGGATGGTCTTACCGTGGTGGGGGGGTTGATCAACTCAAATTGAAGGATTTCGTCGGCTGAGGGGCGAAGTTCAGGGTCATCCGCCATGAGCCAAAGCACAAATGCAGCCTGGGGTTGTTAATGGATTTAAAAACAATGCTTACTTCTTTGGGCCACTTGGTGACAAAGTCCTCAGGCAAGACTCCGCGACGGAGATCTTTCAGGACTTTGGCCCGCTCCATTCCAGTTGAAAAGGGAAAGAACAATTCAAAAAATATAATACCCAAGCTGTAAATGTCGGACTTTTCGTTGTAGGCAACGGGTGGGTTAGAGAGCTGCTCTGGTGATGCATACTGTGGGGTTAGCGATGTATGAGAGGTGACTTACAGTAATGGTGCCAACACGAGAGGTGCGAGAGGTGCTGCGGCTAGATACTTCGTCATAAAGCAACTCAGGACTGAGATGTGATGTGGCCAAGCCGAAATCCCCGATCTTGGGGACAAGCTCATCAAAGTCATGGAAGGGCAGGTGAGCATTCAGTTCAGGATCAGGGTCATGGCCGAAAATGGGGAGAGATGCCGAAGAGGGGTGGATAAGGGACTTGGGAGGAGATGACGTTGGGGTTGCCGGCATGGATTTCGGAAGTATGGGCGCCGTCTGAGGAAGGCTTAGGAAGATGTTGGCTGGCTTGAGGTCGCGGTGGATCAGCCCAGAGTGGTGGATATACTTGACACCCTCGACAATAGCGCGGAACATGGTGGTGTTGGCACTGGGGTCAATGGCCAGGGGAGAAAACTCACCTGCATTGCGCCACTCAAGGAAATCTTTAAGGGTTGCACCGCACTAGCTGCATTTGAATAAAGAGTGTTAGCTGGCGTTGTGACTCCGCAGGCTTTGGGCCAGGAGACTCCACCGACCACACCTCAGAGGTGTTGCGACTGGAGGGCACCACTGCCCCGCCGAACTCATCAACAAACTCAATATCTAGCTCGGATGAGAAATCGTTGGCTCGGGTTGGGCTGGTGAGGCTGGAGCTATCATCAAGGTCAGAGATGGAAAATTGGATCTGGTGGGGGTCATCGTCCATCGCTTCAGAGCTACTGGAAGAGTCTTCGGGCCGGTAGAACATGGACCCCTGCGCAATCCCCGAGTTGAATGATTTCTCGTTGAAGACAGTCCGCCGGGAAAGGGGAGCTGACGACTCAAGATCCATAGCGTTTCCAAGGCTCGTCCGGGAATCATGGCAAGATTGACTGAAGGAGTCAACAGCTCCGCTTGGCTCTGGTCTGCTATAATCTACGTACTCGACCCAGGAGCTGTAGTAGCGTACGATATTGGTGTGCTCAAGCCGAGCCAAATTCTTGATTTCACGTAACATCTTTACCATTAGAAGGGTTCTGGTCACACCTTACCTTATCATAGGAGCGGAAATCTTCCCGGAGACGAATTTTCTTGATCGCATACATGATACCGTTGAGTTTGTTTTGCGCCTTCGATTTGGTCAGAAACGAAAAGTGATACAATCCTACCATCCAGGCTGAGCCAAAGCCTCCCTTGCCTAGCATGCTTTTCTCTTCAAAATCAGTCCGATACCGAGAGTCGTAGAGATCAAGCAAATCGTCAAGGTTCTTGTTTTTGATGAAAGAATTGAAGGATACCGGTTTAGCGCTAAAAACAAGTTAGCAAGAGCACAGCAAGTCTCAGACATACCTTTGAGAATTAAAGGGGACGTCATTCTCCTCGGGAGTAAGCATGCCGGTGGGAGAGCACTGGAGCGACAGGGAGCGTCTTTCTTGACGCAAGAGTCTATCTTGCTTCAGAGGGTTTAGCTTTGGGTACAATGGACAAGCTTACCTCGACAGACATGGTGGCTTGAACGACAAGGTCTTTAAAGGCTTTGATGTAGGATTGTCTAACCCCGCTCATCTCGTCAATGTACTCATGATCAACAATCTAAGTGCAGAAGATGAGAAAACTGAACAACGAGAAGGCGAGCAAGAAAGCTTACCCCCATCGCAGAAAGAGTCTTGCAAATCGCCAAGAACAAGTGGCGATTCTGTTGCGGGCTATCCTTGTAAAGCAGACAAAAGTTCTCCAGAAGAGCGACCAGCAAAAGCTTGGCCTGGCGTTGCTTGTCGTCGTCAAGCTGGTTGTTTGCCTGGCGGGGCCGCACCCGCTGCTCAGGGAAATTGGGATACCAAAGAGGACCTCCAGGCTCCTGCAGCTGGGGCGAGGCAGAGGAAAGGGTGTATAGACTCCAGGTTCTACGAGGAGCGAGATCGTTTACTTGGGGTTCTAAATAAAATCAGTCACCATGTTAAACCCAAAGCCACAACAACCCCTAGCCGAAAAAAAATAAAAATAAAAAACTGGGTGCTTTTGAATCAATCAAATTCATTACAAAATACACAACCATGAATGTTTATATCTAAATCAAGAGTCTAATCCCCAGCAGAGAGCTTCTATAGCCCAATCGAACCCGAAAAATAAAACTTACCCAAAAGATCAAACTTTGACTTTGGGAGGAAAGGGAGTCTTCTCTCTTCCTTGGCACTGGAGCCAAAGTTGGGTTTTGCAAACGGGTCAGCCTGAAGCTTCGCTCCCTCGGAAAGAAAGGCCTTGGGAGGGTTGAAATTCATGCTAGAGCTTCCGGCGGTTTGGGTCATTTGAGGAAGGTAACTCAAAGAAAGTAGATGATAGAGAAAGCAAGCTATCTTGAAGAATGTTTTGATGGGATTTTAAAAGCAGCCAAGGATGCCAAGGGCTAGTTTGTTTGGATCAGATGTTTGGGCCAGATTCAGGGCAATGAAGCTGGCGTAAAGCAGGTTTGTGTTTTTTTGAAAAGCAGTGACTTCTCGGTTATAGCAAGTTTAGGAGTCAGGAGCAATTGACAGCGTAAAGCTAGGCTGGCAGGATCCACTGGCGATTGGATGCAAGGCTCTTCCTTGAAATTGAAGGGCAGGAGGCGGGCAACGTGGGGGTTGAGGGCGAATCAGAAGTGACAAATTGAGTGACATGGAAGGAAAAGTGGTCCGGATTATCTGATTTGCCGAAGCGTCAAATCATTGAAGGATCCTCTCGTTTTGTTCCATGCTTGAAATATATTTCTCCTGCAATGCTCCTAATAATTCCTAGTTGAACAAGTTACGGAAGGACCTTCTGTTGAGCAACCCCTGACATCACATTCCTGACTTGGTTTGCCTTGGCAGGTTAAAATCGATATAGAATTTATATGGCGGTTTCAACTACAGAGGCTTCAGTTGAATAATGGCATTCCTATCCTGAAGTAGCTTGCCGCCCCTTGGGTTATGCTGAGCTCCTTCTGCCGGAAGAGATGAAACTTTATTTTAGTCACTTGGCTTGTAGATTGGATAGCATGGATATTGTAAGTGTTTCACAGCAATGGGTTCATTGGCTGCGTGATCGGTAGCCAATCAGATCTTCATTCTGCAAATCCATCCCTGACAATGAAAATTACCAGTGGAACAAAGTGAGCTTTGCAGGTATAATAAGCCATTGGCTAATTGAGAAGTTTTTATGACGCCACTTATGCTTGCAGCGTCTTGAAAGTTGTAAAAATAAAAAGATATGCATGATATTTGTGTAAAGCATTTGCATAACTTCAGTCGAGCAATCAAAACTGAGATCAAGCTTTATCAGACGCAGTGGCTAGATTCTGAAGGTTAATTCCCAGGCCATCAACTGCTTAGCAGCACATGTTCCCATTGAAGCCTGCCATCACATCGATAATAACCAGCAGGGATGAAAACAAATCCTAATCCGAGTTCACAATTCCGATTGCATGCACAATTCCAAGCCAAATTCTGGTTCTATATCCAAAAACAAAACATCTATTGCTGCATCCCACTTTATTATTGGGTTGCAAACACTGCCTACATGTACCTCAATAGAGTGGATTCACTCAAATGCAGGCGTAAATCACTTTTCAAATATGACAAATTAAGCCCAAATTATTTAAATACAATTTATATAGCCTCCCTCTTCCTTTAGCAAAATCTCATTTCGATATCACAATCCTCACACCTTTTGATTTCTGGCCACTCGTATCGAAGAGTTACCTTGAAATAGTTGAATCTTAAGGAATACCAGTTCGGCTGTAGCGGCCCAGAGCCGGAATCTAGCCGGAAGCATCCTTAGCCCCACCTTCACGCGGGGCGCAATTTACCCGCCCCGTAAAATAAATTAAAATAACATAAAAACCTATCCAGCATGAGGTTCCCAAATAGGGCTTCAATTCACGCTGGACCTTTGGCAGCTGGTTATCTGTCGGTTTAGAATTGATTTAAAGGGTGAAACAATCCCAACGGCCAAACCAACAGGCAAATGGAAGATGATCTCCTGTCCCAGAACAACTATAACATAGAAGTCAATCCTTTTGATCCTGAAAAGTTTACTTGATTAAACTATCCAATGAATCACCGAAGCTTTTCTAAATCAGTCTAAACTAGGGCTGCTTCGGCCAAGCCCCAAGCAGCCAGGCCAGTTTCTGGCTCTGAGCCATTCTTAGCAAAGATTTATTTAAAACTGTTTAAATATATGTTTTCTCGTTCTGGCTGTAGCGGCCCAGAGCCGGAAGCTAGCCGGGGCTAAGCCGAAGCATCCCTAGTCTAAACCAAGAGCTATAGCTAGAATTTGATAAGTTGAAATAAACCCCTCATACAGTTTTCAAACCTGCCGAGACCAACAAAAAGGTTTAGCCCAGAATAAATCCAAATGGGTGGCATCGAGATCGATTAAAGGTACAATGACTGATCTCTAGTTTTCCAAAGCGAACATTTTGTTTACCACGTCTGCTCTGAAAACATCCTCTATGCCTTTATTTTAGTGTATGGTTTCTATTCTACAGTTAATCATTTATACTACCTAATAAAATATCACTGGGATATTGATTTCTATACGACACAACTATATCCAGCTGAAACAGCTAGCTGAGGAGCCACACCAGGGTTGGGACGGACACAAACCCGTTTTTAAGATGGCTTTAGATTAGGTCACAAAACAATCTGAATAAATTTTTGAAACAAATTTTGGAGTAGGTCACAATTTGTGCCTCACTCCATTGTGTAGGTCACAGAATATAAAAGGAAGGTTATTTCCAAAGATGAAACAGATGTTTTCATTTTTGCCAGGAACAGGATGTAGAACTAGAATGATTTTTCAGGGTGAAACATGTGATGTCATTTGGTGCAAGGCGCAGGATGTAAAACTAGAGTAGTTTCAATTGCTGGGTTTTATTTTTTAACTACAATTTATGAAAGTTTTATCTGCCATTGTCTCGTAATGATAGTTTTGATTGAACCACAGTTTACTTTGGAGAATTATAGTAAAATACTAATTAAAGAAATAGTAAATATCTATTTCAATTGAAAGGAATAATTTGCATACTTATGATTGGACACAGCACAAAACTAGATAGGATTGTGCTTAGCCATATCACAGTCCATGCAGATTTGTTTTGGGACTTTAGGAGCAGGTCACAAATTGTGGCAGTTACAATTGTGATAATTTTAGTGCCTGACCCTACTCTAACCACACACTTTTTATAATTCAAAAGTATTGATCCTTTGCTGCTCCAACCCTGTTTTAAGTTGCTTTGGGTAAGATATCAACTCCAGGCCGGTTGGCTTGGCATTTGGGGCATTGCAACCATTTACCTTAGGGAAAATCAATAGATTTTAATATATCTTCTATTGTTTTTAAGAGGCATTACTAGCTTTCAAATCATATGCTGCATCTTCAGTCTGGATGAATCTTGGCCGTATTATGATCTTAAACCCAATAGAAAGCAGCAGACCCTGTATAGGGTTCAGCACCTGCATATCTTTAGACTAAAAAATTTGCACTGAAGTACAGCTCCATCCAGTTGAACCCTAACCTTTTAAAATAACATGTAAGCCTCATTGTTTTTTCTGACCAAGGTCTATAAAGCTACTGCAAGTAATTAATATAATGAGGTTCATTGACTTCTTAGATTTTCCAAAGAAAAAATCTAAAGCTTATTAATGTGAAAAATAGGTAAGCATACATTATTTTTTAAAAGAGGGTGTTGCCTCTTGGGCATTGGGGCAACTCACTTCTTTGTTTTTATCAGGGAAAAGGACACTCATCTTTTGTACTGAAGTATGTGAGAACATGATTATCATCACTTGGGAAGTCTTTAAATAAAGTAGAGATAATAGTTTTCTTACTTGCTTCTAATCATGTGGAAGCACTTTCTATTTGGTCAACAATAATTCTAACTTCTCTTATTTTCAGGAAACCCTATCAATTAGGGTTGACTGATCCATCTACCATCACAATAGCCACAGATGAAAATAGATGGATGGCTTCCAGATGTGGAAACTTTATTCTAGATGCTATATCACTGAGCTTTAAGTTTGATCAAATATCTTAATAACATGTGAAACAGTGATAAAAAATAGGATCTCCTATCTGAGAGATACCTGAGACATTCTGAATTGATAACCATTGGCTGATTAATACTGTGCAAAATCAGGATGGCAAGTGAAACCATTTGGTAGCACTATAAAAGCACGCCACTGCCAGAAATATAATTGAAAATAAATGAGCCAGGAAAACACACAATTGACAGACAGGAGAGCAACCAATTAATATCTAATTTATCAAGAAATGAGACAAAGCACTGACTGTTTAATTAACATCCCACTTAGGCAGAAAAAAATCCTGTCAATGAGAATCATCACAAGGGACTCTCATCCACAACAAAATATCTACTCTGAATAGAAAAATTAAGTAGTAGAATACTTCTGTCATTCTAAACCATAATAAAGGCTTGTAATTGTAACTCTGGGGGGTTGTGGCTAGTAGCTTGGGGTTGATAGGCTAACTAGTAAGAGTTAATAGCAACCAGACACTATTCTTGCCATAGGAAAATCATCATATAAAAGCCCTCCCAAGTGGGCTGAAAGGTGGTCAACTTTACACCAATCATATGTTAAAACCGCAGGCTTGACCCGCCAGCCAGGTTCCAACCAAGCGGGTTTGTGACCCGCAATCCAATTACCAGGTCACTCGAAGCCAGACTAGGAAGTCAACTCAAATTACCAAATTCATCAACATGAACAGATGATGATCCTTCACAGTGGATACCTCAATTTGGCGCTTGACTCATTAACAGGATTAAGCCACCCCCTCTTCCATCCAGCCGTGTGATCACCAATCATGTTCCTGCTATTCATTGATTCACAATAGCTATATAATCACTATCTCACAATAAAGATTATTATCTATCTCCTAAATATTTTTCCCCGTGTAACTCTGCTAAAACAGCCAGTTACGACATTGTAGCACAGGTAGGCTCTCCATCCTACCTTATCTTGAAAAATTCCGCCTGTTGCCCGCACACGCCGCGGCCAACAAATCCTCAACAGAATTATGTCTGGCCTCCCGCCCGACTGGACGCTGTATACTCCTGGTACCAAGATACCTGATGGGTTTGTTCTCTACCAAAACACAGTGATCCCGCTACCCGCCTTCAACACCCTGTCCGCCCAAGGGTTCTTTCAGGCGCCTTCCTCGATGCCACAACCAGCAGACAAAACCACCATGCCCACCTATGCTGCACAAAGACTTCATAGCGCCGCCTTGGAGCCCTTTGCAGGGGCCAACAACAACAATGCTGCTGCATGGATCCAGTCCGCCCAAAGCAAGCTGGCTCAGATGGAATGCCCACAGCAATTTTGGATTGCAGAGATTTCCATTTGTCTGACCCATGACGCTGGCACCTGGTGTGACAAGTGGCACAAAGAGCACACTGACAAGAACTGGGACACCTTCAAACAGGACTTCTTGGCAAGAAACAGGCTTAAGGATACAGCGCTCATGATCATACACCAAGTGAAGATCCTAACCCAGACAGGCACTGTGAAGGAACTCACCCGCGCCTACAAGGAACTCCGTCTCTGTGCCCCATCTGACATGGCCTTTGACACCCCAGCAACACACCTCATGTACTATGACGCTCTCAAGTTGCACGTAATGAGACATGTGAACCTGGACCAGGTTACCAACCTGCAAAGCCTGTACTGTGAAGCAGAAAAGGCGGAACAAACATCCAACGCTCTGCACAAGGCACAGACTGGGAAACAGGAAAGACCCAAGGGCTCCTATCCCAGCAGGCGCTCCTCTCAATTACCTCCTAGAGGCAACGGCAACAGCAACAGCAACAACCACAAGCCCACAGTTTGAATGGGAATGGAAATAACGGCCAATCAAATTGTACCCATTTCCGTGTCACCGCCACCCAAGGCAACCAAGATGAAGGAAAAGCCTGGGGAGAGCACTAAGCAAGCCAAGCTCTCCCCACGCAACTCCTGACTCGCCCAACAATGAATACCAACCCAAGGATGTGGACCAATGTCCAATGATCCAAGTGCCCTCAGAGGACCCGGTACTGCTCACCATTGCCAGACATCCCAATAAATTGATGTCCTACCCTTTCCGCTTTTGCAGTTACACAGGCTCAGCACTCTTGGACTTGGGCGCAGATTGAACTTTAGTCAACAGCAGCTTTGTGGATAAATTCAAGCTGATCACTAATCCTTTGTGGATTAAAAACGTGGTCCTGGCTGATGAACATCACATTGCTGTGACAAAAGAAACTGCTCCTTTCTCCGTCATGCTTGAGAACCTCTACTTCACCATCCAAGGTCCCATCATTGACTTCCCTAAGTTTGACATTGTACTGGGGCTGGACTGGTTACAGAAAAACAACCCCCACATGGACTGGGCGACCTCAGTGTTGACCATTAAGCGTGAAGGTGTCAACCACCAAATCTACCCGGACTCTGTAGACTAACTCCTACGAGACCACGTCTTTGTTTGCATCACAGAGACTTTGGACGAGAAGGAAAGCCTGAAAGCAATTGACTGGGACTCCTACCAGTATGAAATCATACACTTCAAGGGCCACCAGGACACCTCCACACCGCAAGATTGCGACATTGTGGCCCGGCACCCATAAATCTTCAAGGCGCGTTACCTGGGCTACCCCCTGAGAAACACATCCAGCACTCTATCCAACTCAAGGGGGCTGTACCCAAGGCACACCCCATCTACAGGCTGACCCCAAACAAGGACAACACCCTGCACGCCTATCTCAAGGAGGCACTGGAAAAAGGTCTTATCCGCCCCTCACAGTCTCCCTTTGGAGCTGCTGTATTCTTTGTGGCTAAAAAGGACGGTACCTTATGCCTGGTCACGGACTACCGCGCCTTGAACAGAGTCACCATCAAGAATTATTACCCATTACCACTAATTGACAACCTCTTTGACGCCTTGAGAGGAGCCTCCGTCTTCTCCAAGATTGATCTAACTGCAGGCTACAACCATATTCGCATCAAGGAGGAGGACATCTCCAAGACAGCCTTCTGCACTAAGTACAGTTCCTACAAATGCGTGGTACTCAACTTTGGCATGACCAATGCCCTGTCCATCTTTTTAACCTTCATGAACAAAGTGTTTGCAACACACATAGGCAAACACGCCCTAGTGTACCTGGACGATATTATTGTCTACAGCCCCTTGGTGGAACAGCACCACAAAGACCTGGAGGAAGTCTTTGCGGCCCTGGCACAACACAAACTGTTGGCCAAGCCCTCCAAATGCCAGTTCTTCTGAGAGCAACTACCCTTCTTGGGACACATAGTCTCAAAAGACGGCATCAAACCCAACAGTCAGAAGATACAAGCCATCTGCAAAATGCCACCTCCCAAGGACAAATCAGAACTCTGCACTTTCTTGGGAATGGTGGCCTATGTACAACAATTCATACCCAACTGCAGCGTCTTGACTGCCCCCTTGTCCACCATAACAGGCGCCAAGTCCAAGTTTGTATGGACCCCCCAACGTGACCTCTGTTTTAGACGTCTCAAGGAAAAGCTCACGGCAGCGCCCATCTTACAATACCCCAAATGAGATGGAGAATACCAGATGGAAACTGAAGCTTCAGATTCATCCATTGGGGGAGTACTACAAATTAAGAATAGTGATGGTGATTTCCTGCCCGTAGCCTACAAGTTGCGCAAACTGACAGATGGTGAGTGTTGATACCCAATCCACAACAAAGAACTGTTGGCCATCATACACTGCCTAGTCAAATGGCGCTGTTACCTGGAATGACAGGAAGAATTCACAGCACTAACCAATCATAGGTTGCTCATCTATTTCAAGACACAAGCAAACCTGTCACGCCGCCAAGCGCGGTGGATGGAAATCTTAGAAAGGTTTAACATGCTCATCCAGTATAAGCCCAGGGCCAAACTTGCCATTGTGGACACCCTGTCCCGCCTGTATGTTCACGCTTCTAGGGGAGAGAATGGGCTCAACCCAGACTGGCCTCTCCTAGTGCTTTGTACAAAAGACAAAGGGTTCCACGCAGGCACAACCGATATCACCAAAGAAACGGTCATCAAGAATGAGCACCTCTTTGCTGACGTATACAGGACTCTTCACAGAAAAATGTCAGATGGCATAACCATTCCCTACATTCCCACACATCAACAAGTCAATACCATTCTTTGCTACCACAGGGATCTCGGAAATACTAAGAGCCAAAATCTATACAAATTCCTAAAACATAAATCCTGGTGGCCAACCCTATACTGCGATGTCCAGGAAGTGTTAGAACAGTGCAAGGTCTGCAAAAAGTTTGCCAAAAGCAAAACCCTGCCTAAGTCTGTACTCCCCATTCAAACCCAACTACCATTCAAGGTATAGGCTCTTGACATTGTGGGCCCCATGCCAGGAAAACACAACAACAAGAAGTACATCATCACAGCCATCAATTTTGTGACAAGGTGGCCAGTAGCCCAAGCGGTGAAAACGCACACCGGTAACAACGTCTGACAATTCATTGGCAAAGAAATAATAAGTAAGTTTGGAAATCCAGAACTCCTGATAACTGATGAGGGCAAAGAATTGACCTCCAAAGACACCAATGTGTACCTCACCAAGAATGGGGTCAAACACACCATCACAACACCATACCATCCACAGGCCAATGGACACGTAGAGTGGCTAAATGGCAGCCTTCTGCAAGCCTTAGCCAAACTCACCGCCAGGAGATCTGAAGACTGGTATAAGCAGCTACCAACTGAATTACTTGTGTGCCAAACCCAAGTGAACAGATCCACCGGAAAAAGCCCGTTTGAACTGGTATACGGCACACAGCCTAACATCATTCAAGCATTGAAAGGACCCAAACTGGAAATCCCAAGTCAAGTCCCCCCTTGCTCTGATCCTCAAGTAATAGAGGCCAACAGCAAACAAGCAACCAAAGAAAAGGAACACTTACAAAAGACCTTTGTTCCCATCCGCCAGAGACATGGAGTCGGGGACAAAGTCTGGGTCATGAATGTTGACAAAAGCAAGCTACAACCCAAAAAAGTAGGGCCAGCAATCATTCTAAAGGTAAACGACAATAACACTTACCTTGTGCAAGGGCTCAGGAAACACAAGCAAGACAAGACCTTACACCACGACTGCCTACAACCCTGCAAAGCGAGACAGAAACAACAAGAAACCGCCCTGCCTGCCACCGAGCAACAACTGGTTCAATATGGCGCCCGGGCTCCCAACAACCTCCCTGACAACCTGCCTCCAGAGGAGGCCAACCTTCAGCCGGGGTGTGTGTGTCAAAACCGCAGGCTTGACCTGCCAGCAAGGTTCCAACCAAGCGGGTTTGTGACCTGCAATCCAATTACCCAGTCACTTGAAGCCAGACTAGGAAGTCAACTCAAATTACCAAATCCATCAACATGAACAGATGATGATCCTTCACGGTTGATACCTCGGTTTGGCGCTTGACTCATTAACAGGATCAAGACACCCTCTCTTTCATCCAGCTGTGTGATCACCAATCATGTTCCTGCTATCCATTAATTCACAATAACTATATAATCACTATCTCACAATAAAGATTATTATCTATCTTCTAAATATTTTTCCCAATGTAACTCTGCTAAAACAGCACAGTTACAACACATTACTTTAGATAATTTTGAAGTAGTGTCAAGTATCAACACAGGTATATTGCTGATACTCCAAGGATATCTTCAAACCTCATTCCACCTAGAGCTGCTGATGCCTCTTTTTTGACCAAGAGAATCCTTTCTAGAGTTACCTGCAGTGACTATCTAACAGAACCCTGTCAGTTGATACCCAATCCCATAATTGCTAATAGTAAGTACATTTGTTGACATGCAGATTCATCTTATATCAACTACCTGTAAGATGTCTAACCATCTCCATAATAAACATAGTAATTATTCAAGACCCAAACATCTTGACAGTGGTGCTCTCTACAGATATGAGCTTTCATAATTGTCAATTTAAGACAATTCCTTGCCACCCAAGAACCCCAGCTTTGTTGATAAGTATGGGTGCTATATAGAGACTAGTAACACAGAGAGAAACCAGCTCTTCTTCTTGACTCTAACTTCATACCAAGCTTCAATACTCCAATTAGATAAGGTTCATTTGGGCATATCAGGTACTACTATTGCTATAGCTCCCAATAGTCATAATATTAAAAAAGTGTGTACTATCTTTAAAGCACTTCAAGAAGGTTTTTGTACTCTCAACAATTCCCAGACATATGCTAAATACAAACTCTTCTAAATTAATAGAAACCACAGAAACTTGTGTAATACCTTTACTAGGTATCAGGATGCTTGCTGTACCCAACTAAGCCTACTACTAAAAAAGAGCAGGGTAGTATTGAGAAAGTACTCACCTACTTTTTTACCCAGAAATAAAAAATCTACAGCGCCTGGTTGCTAGACAGGAGTTGGAGCCCAACAAGTAACTAGTTTTCTAATTCAAACCCAATTAGTTGACTGACCTCCAGCTTCACAGCTGTACAGGCTGTTTTAGCAGAACTAAGTGAATCAAAAGCCATCTCCCATGGTAGAAGAGATAAAATTTTCAGGCAACTCAACAACCAGGTTAATCAACTAGTAGGCAGAATTTTGGACACTTGTGGCTTGAGCCCTCAATGATTGGAGATGTAACCAACCATTGTGTGGCTTGGGGCCAGGACATTCAAAGTCTTGTATCCAGAAAAAAATATCAAGATCTGGTCAGACAGCAGAAAAAGCTACACCAGACAGTATAAGATAGCAGTTCCAAGCTTGATGACTGCTACCTTGATATAGTCAACTAGGCAAATAAAATTGCTGAGATGATTAGCAAACTGAAAGCCTTTGGAAAACATCCAGTACTACACTGGACACAATGAGTCCCACAAATGCTGCTTAGACCACAAGGAGTATGTTGACAGAAGGCAAAAGCTATGAGATGAATTATCAAACACACAAGAACCAGATTCTGACATATACAATGACACTGTAGAGCTCCCCAGAAGCCTGGTTCCCACTAAGTTTTGGAATCAGGAGTTGTCCAAATTCCAGGACCTCCTAGCTAACACTGTTTTGTTGGCTGGAACTAACAATAGTTCCCTTCTAGAAAGAGTGCTAAAAAGGAGACTTACATAAAGAAATTCAAGGCAAATTTACTCTTTAGACTGTACAGACTATAAAATCTGACTTCTGCAGAAAGAAGCTCTTCATCAGGCAGAAAAATGCTGCCTGAGCCCCTTTTGATACCTGACTGACAGAAGAACTTGTTGGCCCCAGACTTCTTTGATATGTCATCTGAACACAACATCATCAAGACAAAAGATACACAGAGTTCCCTACAGAGTTACTGCACTTCAACCACTCACCCCTATGTCTTCCCTGTGTTCTAATAATGCTAATAATTCCTGAACCATCAGAAGAGACAACACTTTCAGATCATCCCAGATCATAAGTTTAAGCCTCTAAACCTCCCCAAGTTCAATAGGAATAAAAACATTAGAACGTTTATCCACCTTATGAAATGCCTATGAAAGGTGCTAGAAATCATATGAAAGTCACTACCCTCATCAGCACACTCAACTCTGCCAGTGTAGAGCTCATCATTTCATGCCTTCCTTTAGACAGCTGGAATTATGAAGACACACAATGGGCTGTCATAGAAGGGTTTGGTAGCAAAACTAGACTCCAGGCACAAAAAGAAGATTACATTAGTATCTCATTTAAAAATATAAGACTGTACAACAATTTGTCAATCACTTCTATCATGAAACTCAAGTTCTCCTAGGCGCCAGAGCCCTTTCCAATCTTGATTGTAGAATCATCATGGGATGTGCACTCCAGTCATACAGAGAGCTTGCCAACATTATGTCCCTGGTTCTGGATCAATCAAGCACCACCCAAAAAATAAACAGCTATGTGAGCCACCTAGGATCACAATTTGAAGCACCTAATAAAGGGAAAATACGCAAGCCCAAGACAAACAATAATGTGGATGACTCCAACGCTAAATCAGGTAAGTAATACAAGTATGAGAATTGGGGCAGGTTAGTAAGAAATAAAGACTTGCTATCAACCATAACCAGTATCATGATTTCAGAAACAACTAAAAGGTTGTCACCAACAATTCCAGGGAGACCAAAGGTGGAAAGAATCAACTGAAATCCAAAAGTAACAGGTAAAGCTTAATGGCCAAAATTACTAACAAATTTCAAACTTTATCAGATTAGAGAATGATGAAGCAAGTTCTTTTACAGCTCTTGCATTCATTTAAAAAAGAGGATGGAATTAGGATGAGAGGTTGAATGTCCCAAGACTAATCAACTAATGCTATGGGGAGTATGAGTGCATTTCTTAATGTAGGAAAATCTGAACAAATTTCAAACAGACAGAATCAAAAATGAAAACTGACTCAACTAAATTTAAAGGGCCTTCTTTGGATGTATATATCACTGCTCCCAGCTGCTCTTGCACATGATATTTAACCAGAGGTGTCATGCCCTGCCCCAAAGGGAAGGCTCTTTAGTTTATTTTTTTTTGCTCTGCTTAAATTTTTCTTTGTTTTAAATTTTGAAATTTTAAAGTAAGAAGTTAATAATTAAGTATTTTAACTTGATTTACCTTGTTTTTACGCTGATTTGCATTTGAATTGCTGTTGTTGTCTTTCTTTATTCCAGCTATTCTATTAGCTATATATATTCTACTTCAAAGTTAGAATATTTTCAGACTTTACTTACTTTTTCAAATCTCCTGCTTACGTCATTGCTGCTCTTCCCCAGCTTCATGTTGCTGATCTGCTTTCCTGCTGGGCTTCTTTTCTCTCCTTCTCCTCTAGGCTTTCCCAAATTTCTCCAGTTGCTCCTGTTCTTGGCTGCTTTCTCCCTGACCAACATTTCTCAACTGGAAAGGACTTTTCTATAAATAAAGAGCTTGTGAAGAGTAGGCTTTAAGTCAAAATTCTAAGTGGTTTCTTTCCTTCAATCTATATTAATTTTTTAAAACTTCAGATCTTTAATTTTAGGAATTTCAATTTTTAGTAATTCATTCTAAGTTTTCTTATTTTCTTTTTCTTGTTTAAATAAATGGAAGTTTTAAAACAACAAGCCTTAGGATTGTTGTATCTATTATTTTTCCTTAAGGAATATTTTAACAATTACATGTACCAGTTTGCTGATAGAGAATATCCCAATATTGACATTCCCTTGGTTACTAATTGTTCATTATTAAACACCTTTTTTCCTCTTTGTTTAGTATTCTTAAATTTTATCACTCCTTTTGTAACCCAGTACTGTAAATTCAGAACCTAAACGTAGAAATGTGGGATTGTTGAATCCTTGGTCCAAATTTTGAATCACTTTTGCGGGCAACTCAGCTGAGTATAATAAAATATTTAATAAAATCAAACATTTAATTTGACTTTTTGATTTATTTAAATTGTCAATTTTTGAATCTCTTGAGCAGATAACTCAACCAAAAAAAGACAAAACTCATTAAACAAATGCGGGATACATGAATCAGAAATGCAGGATTCTAATGTACAATTTGAGATTTCCTGAATTTCAAACAAATCATAGATATCATGTAAAACTTAACAAAACTGAAATTGCGGGATTGTCAAATCCAAGAACCAAATTTCAAATCAAAAATGAGGTGAATTTGAAATAAATATAATTTATGGGTGTCTCAAAAAGGATGATAAAGGATCTAGAGTGGATTTGTGCTAATTCTTTTAGGAATCATAGGCATTCTCAAAAAGCACCCTATTCCATTTTAGGACGGCTAAAATTTAGATGCTTGATCACAGTTGATTTTAAAAAATGCTAATAATAAAATGGAACTATATATTACAATCTATTTTTATCACATTACCTTTTCCTTGGTGTGTTGATAGTTTATTTGCTGTTGATAATGTGCTTGCATTTAATTGGATAGTTTCACTTCCAGTTGCCTTGGCAATAGGAAATCAAATTGCCTCCCTGAGACCAACTGTGGTTGGGGAGGCAACTTGATTTCCTATTGCCAAGGCAACTGGAGGTGAAACTATCCAATTAAACACAATCACATTATCAACAGCAAATGAACTATCAACACATCAAGGAAAATACAATGTGATAAGATAGATTGTAATATATAATTCTACTTTATTATTAGCATTTTTTAAAATCAACTGTAATCAAGTATCCTTAATAGCAATACATGAATACATAGTGTAGTAAACTGATGGTTTATCCTTTCCCCCCTCCTTCTTCCTTGAAAAGAAGTTTTATGGCCCCTGGCGTAGCTGGGGGCCAAAAAATTTAAAAAAATTCTGCGTCATCAGGAGGATAGCTCATATATCATTATATGGTTTTGTGGTTGCTATAGTAGTGATTTTGAGTGCAGAATATTGCATCATTTCCAGTTTAGACAATTTTGCATTTCACTTAATTTCATGTCTAAACATGGTTGTTGAGAGTGGATTTTTCATTTTATCCAGAGTGGAGCTTCTTGATTTGGGTTGATTTGTCCTAGCTACTTACTGTACATTAAATTTGGATTCCAGTTCCCACAATTATTATTTGAGTTTACTAGTGGCATTCAAAAGTGATTTGAAGTTTGGTTCTTGGATTTGACAATCCCGCAATTTCAAAAAACATAGTAAACTTAACAAAAATGGTTGATGGATTTGAACACTTCAAATCTGATTCCAGTTAATTCATTTTGTCCATTGGAAATATGCTGTTTGACTTGAGCTTTGCAAAGTGTCTATGAGTTCCTATACTTTTAAAAATCCAAATAAAAACACAAAGAATTAAATTTAATTAAAAAAAGGCCATCCTGCAAAAGTGATTTGAAATTTGGACCAAGGATTTGACAATCCTGCATTTTTACGTTTAGGTTTGAATTTACAGTACAAGTTTTTAGCAGGATTCTGTAAAGTTATATTACAGACCTTACCTACCTTTTTATACCTTCTGAATCTTTACCCTAATGCTTTACACTCTTTAGTTTATAGCCTTGCACCATTATGGGCAAGACCTTACAAGAGGTTTCACTTGGGTGGGTTAGGTGGGACATCTTCAGAATAATTCCTCAAGTAATGATGTGAGGGATTTTCTTAGTCTTTTTCAGTAAATATTTTGGATAAATATCCAAACACAATTTGGTAGAGATCCTCAAGCATTTGATGAGAATTAAAGTGGAGGCCTAAGGGGGAGGTATAACTTTACAATGTTGACTTATAAGGCCTATATGGATCAAAAGTGTTGTGAAGGTCACTTGTACCAACCTGGAGAGTTTGTAATGATCAATTTCTAAAGTATTCACACAAAAATCTTCTGCTTCAAGCTGGGTCCCAAGAGAGTAGGCCCATTGTTGCAACCTCTTTGATATTTTTCTCTCAGGGAATTAACGCCCCAAGTAAATCACTGGGCAGCTCACCAAGTGGTTCACTGCCCAGGCAATAAACTGGTGACACCATTATAAGTTAACTATCTATGACGGGGATCACTCAATCCAGGTCTTAAATGAAACACAACTTGATTAAGCCTCGTGACTCAAGAGGAACATCACTCAGATAAGCCCCATGATCTCCATGACATACATGGACAACATGTGGCTTGTCATGATACTATATAATATCCTATATTCATATCCAATAAAGTATCATTCTCTTCTTAATATTCCCCTTTATTTTGTTTATTATACTTCCCAGAAGTATAAATTCTACAGTGGTAGCACAGGTAGGTTATCCATACCTACCCAACTCAAAGGAAAAATTCCTCCCAAGAAAAGAACACAAGCAATGTTGCTCCCTAACAGTTGGAGAGATTACAAAGTAGGACAAGACGTCCCCCCAGGCCTTGTCATCTACAATAATCTCCTTGTACCCATTGACCAGTACAACACTCTCAAAACCCGCAGACTGTTTACTATCACGCCAACCACAATAACACCTACACAACCTGAGATACCCAATATTGTGTTTCAACGCTTACATACCGCTGAGATTGGGGCCTTCATAGGACTACGCCAGGAGAACACTTTGCTTTGGATCAACAGCACCAAGAGCAAGTTCAAACAAGTGGAGTACCCCCAAAGACTCTGGGTCAGCAAAATTGCCCTCTGTGTCACAGGAACTGCTTCACGCTTTGTTACCAAATGGCTAGCCCAACATCCTGACCAGAAGGAAAATTGGGAACTGTTCAAAGCCACATTCCTCAAAAAGTTCTCCATAAAGGACTCAGACATGGTAATTATGACCAAGCTTCAAACCTTTAAAAAGACAGGAACCATCAAAGAATACATTGCAGTGTATGAAGAACTATGTGATTGTGCACCCAACACCATCAACTTTGATGAATCTGGGCCACGCCTGGACTTCTACAATGGCCTTCCCACACACATTAGACGTCATTTTGACATGGCCCACTGCAAGAACCTTGAGGATGTATTCCTAGAAGGAAAACAGGCAGCTCAGAAGTCTGACAATCTACACACCACCAACAAACGCAAGAAAACCCTGCAGTTAAGAGAGAGCCTTGCCCCAATAAGCAAAACAACTGAGCCAACAGTAACCAGCCTCAAAACGGGAATCACACTGCACAAGCCAACCAGGCCAGCACCAAAGATACCAACAAGAAGGGAAAGGCTCAGGGGAGTGCTTAGGCAAGCCACTATCCCCCTCTTCATAAGACTTGTACAGAGAACAGGATGTGGACTCAATCACCATGATCCAGGTTCCCTCCAGCAATCCTCTACTGTTTGCCGCCCAATCTGGAAATAAACTCCTTACCTATCCTTTCCGCTTTAACAGATACCAGGGCACAGCACTATTTGACACTGGAGCCAATCAATCACTCATTAACAAAACTTTCACAGACCTCATGAAGTTACCTACCATTTGAAGTAGCATCAAGAAAGTCATCATGGCAGACAACCAAAGCACACCAGTTACCCACAAGACAAAACCTTTCTGAGCCAAAATTGGAGACGTCCAAACAACAATTAGTGGCCCCATCATTCCAATCCCCAAATACAATATCATACTTGGGTTAGATTGGATGCAAAAGACAAAGCCTCACATTGACTGGGACAGTGCCACCCTCACTATCCAGCAAGGAGAAGTCCACCATCACATGTACCTGACACATCTTGACACCCTCATGAGGGACCACATATTTGTAAAGATCATGGAAACAGAGAAAGAAACTGACATCAGCAAAATCAATTGGAGCACATGTTCATATGAAGTCATCCACTTCAAAAACACAGAAATTCAACACAAACAGAACCCAATTAGAGACCAGCTATTCAATGAATTTCCCTCTGTATTCCAAGAAACACTTCCCAGGCTGCCCCCTGATTGGGGTATTTAACATGAGATCAACCTAAAAGGTAGCATACCCAAAGCACAACCCATCTACCACCTCACACCACAAGAAGACAACGCTCTGAAAGCTTACCTTGACAAAGCACTTGAGAAAGGCCTCATCAGACCCTCAAAATCACTCTTTGGTGCTGCTGTCTTCTTTGTGGCAAAGAAAGATGGAGGCCTCCGCCTGGTCACAGACTACAGGGCCCTCACCAAGGTCACAATAAAGAACATGTATCCCCTGCCCCTAATTCATGACCTTTTTGATGCCCTGGGGGGTCCCAAATCTTCACAAAAATTGATTTGATAGCAGGTTACCACCAAATTTGTGTGAAACCTGAAGACATTCCAAAGACCGCATTTTGAACTAAATAGGTTCCTTTGAATGTGTTGTCCTCAATTTTGGCATGACAAAAGCTCCTGTAAATTCACTGCCACCCCTGACATTAGATTGTAAAATCTTCCCCTGCTGCACCAAGAAAGGCCCAAAAATGCCAGCCAAACTCCTGCATTCTTTAGAGAATTTAGCACACACAGTTGATGAGAGTTTTGTGCTAGCCTACCCCGCAAATCCCTTGCCCTTGGTTGCTCTCTCCGGCAACCGCCAGAATTAACTCATTCCGCAAGTTGACTTACTGAATGTCAACAATTTGTCGACATTCAGTAAGTTGACATTATTTTGGTATTTATCTGCCGGAATTGGGCATTTCCAAAACTAAGCTAATTTTTCATAGTGAATTATTAAGTCAGAATTGCAAAATCAAGAAGGAACAGACATAATGTTGACACCATTTAAACAAAGGCTTAATTTTAAGTCAAAAACCTAATATAATTTACTATGAAAATGTAAGTTTATTTGTACTTTTACATTAAGTTTGACTACAGTAAGTAATATCTGGATGTCAACCCCAAATAAGAATCCATAAATTTCTTAATAAAATACACAATATTCTAAAAATATAATTACTTTTTATATTTTATACTACTGTTTTTATTAAATATATATTAAGATAAGCATTGAACAAAGACATATGCCAACTTTCAGAGCATTCTTTGTATTATTTAGATATTTACTGTTATTTTAAACTCACTGGATAAACTATAGCTTATTTCCGGAAGTCCACTTAAGCCAACACACATATGTTAAAACTAGAATTTATATATGTAATTATAATGTTGACTTTGTGTCAAATTGACACATTGCCTAAATTGCAACAAAGGGGTTTGGCTAAGCAAACAAAGTGACATAATTTAAGCAAGATTTAATGGGAGAGTTGCTATAAAAGAACACTGACTGCCTGAATGTTGACACCTTCACTTATTTATTAGTAAAACACTGCCGCTTAACAAAAAGCACACATACAATGGTATGGTAATTCAGGCTAAAGTACCCAGGGCTGTACTTTAGACTTCCCTCTACAATCCCTATTATTTAGTTTTCATAAGTTACATATGCAAATCTTTAATTTTTTAAAATTTAAAAATAATCAATTTTGGCCTTAAAAAACCAACTCCGGAAAATATTAACCAAGCTTTATAAGTGATTTACATAGTGTTTTTCCACTTTAATGCTGACTGTCAGTATGTCGACGTCAAAATTAAAGCGTTTTTATGCTGACAAACTAAATTAAATATTTTTGACTACTGTGACTACCAGAATGTTGACTTTTAATTTAAACATGGTTTTTTTTTCTATTCTTTAATAATAAACTAGCTCTAAAATTACTTTCTATACTTCTATAAACTATTTACTTAATAATAAAATTTAAAACAAGTGATTATTATTTAATTTTATTCATGTTTCAACTGTTTATTCTTACTTTATGAACTCTACTCTGATTATTGTAGGACAAATCTTCCAAGAAACCACAAATTAACCCCAAGTCAACCAAGAAAGTACCCAAAGCCTCTGGAAAGGCCCAAAGTCCCTACCCCAACAAAAAACCAGCCAAAGAGCCCTCAACAAAACAGAAGACAAAGGAGAAGACCCCAGACCCTGAAAGCAAATAGCCCTCCCCTGCCCCCTCCTCTTCTCCAAGCTGGTATTAATCAGAAGGAGATGAGGTTCCATTAAACAAGAAAGGAAGAAAGAAGATACCCAAGAGTCCAGAACCCCAGCCAAGCCCAGATGAATCAAGCTCAAAGGAATCAAGTCCCAAGGAATCAAGCTCATCCCAGTCCAGAAAGCGCAAGAATCCAACTCCAGATAATTCCTCTCCACCGTCCAACAAATCTGCACCTCCATCCTCATCATCAAGTATCAATAAAGAAGATCCTGATGATTACCTGTCTGACTATCATCAAGCACCAATTGGCCCATGAAATCCCCTAAAGGTTCACAATATATGTAGTGTCAAAGGAGAGTTTAAGCTCCTAAAGAAGTTCCCTCAGGTTTTCCCTCTAATGTCTGTCAAAGGAGGTGCAAGTTTAGTCTGTGATGGCTATGTTTTCAATTGCAACAATCAGAAGAGAGCAGGAAGAAGCAAGCATTATTTATGTGAAGATAGAAGCTGTGCTGCCAGAATTAATAAAGAAGGATGGGATAAAGTCACTAGTGAAAAAGGAGAGCACACATGCAATGCTCCAATAAATCTTATTGAAAAGCTTCTAAAGTGGTACCTCTACCAAATGGTACCAGTCTCCAAAGATGTCAAGGCTTCTGATCTGGCAGTTAAGGCCACCACACACCTAAGTAATGAGAACCTTAAGCTCATCCCTGATTGTGACCAGTTAGTGAAGTATATATGTGACAAACGCCGTGACCTAGTCCCCCATAAGAAATCAGCCATGGTTCAAGGAGAGTTAGTCTTGATGGAGGAGTTAAAGATGTTCAATGGTGATGAGGTATTCATTTTAAATGATGATGGTCCTACAGCAGAGGCAAGAATTATATGCTATGCTACACAACAGAACCTGGAGCAGTTGAGGGATTCAGAGACCTGGTTATGTGATGGTACCTTTGCAGTATGCCCCCACCTTTTTTACCAACTATGGGTTGTACATTCCCTCATTGAAGGCAAGGTGCTCCCATTTGCCTACCTTCTGCTTCCTGGGGCAACAGAAGAGATCTACACAAGGGCCTTTAAAATCCTTCAGGATGGCATCAAAGCCCTACCCAGTAATGGAAAGAGTCCCCCTGGCCATAACACTAGAGCCAATCCAGATGATTATGAAAAGGATGAAGCCACTCTTGCTGCAGAAAAAGAAGCTCAAGATAAAGCACTTGGCCCCTCAACTATAATCATGGACTATGAAACTGCCCAGTATAACACTTTTTTAAATACCTTTGATGGAGAGGTACAGGGGTGTTTTTTCCATTATTGAAAGGCTGTCAACAGGCAACTAAAGGGTCTACCTGAGCCTAGCAAGCTCCACTGTCTAGATACATCAGGAAAGTGCAAGTTCTTAATTTAGAAGTTTGTAGCACTAGCCTTTGTAAAGCCAGAGCATGCTGGACAAGCCTTTGAGCTCCTATGCCAGGATCCATATGCCAAGAAACATGATGGTGCCTTCTACCCTTTCATTGAATATTATGAGCCACAGTGGATTGGACGTAAGGTCACTAAGCGCCGGAGCAAGCCCAGAGCCAAAGCCAACTGGAACTGCTACCAGGCAGTTCTTAAGGATGAGATGAAAATGACTTCATCTTTAGAGGGCTGGCATAAGCGTATCAAGTCCTCCTTTGGAATCAAGCCCAGATACAACACCTTTTACAAGCATCTCAAAGTCCAACAGGGGAAGACTGCTGCATCCATCAGAGATATTGAGAACCACCCATCTAAGAAGAAGAGAACCACCAAAGAGAAACAATATCAAGAGAAGATCAAGGGCGTTGTCAAGGACAAATATAAGCTTTCAGAGATTGGTGAATACATCAAGAAGATTGCCACAGTTCTTAATGGCAACCAGGTGATAACAGTCTAGCTTTTAATTAAATTTATTGAGTATTGCCTAATTTTTTATATAGTTCTTATATATTAAGTATAATATTTTTAAATAAATAGTTATTCCAATTAACTCATTAATAATTTATGATACTGCTTTTATAAAATCATTGGTTTTTTATTGATAGTTTGATGCTTTAGACTGTATTACACGGCCTATATTGGTATTTTACTAGTAAATTATATGTTTTTTGTAGCTTTCAATATAAAAAACTTTATATTACTGTTTCTGATTGCTATATTTTGCTATAATACGTGAAATTTTATGTAGTACCTTTTTTTATATAGGATTTTTTTGTTTTTTATAAGTGGTAAAAAATATATTATAGTAAAGATAGCTAATTTCATAGTAAAATAAAAGTGTATTTTTATGAATTTTTTTTAATATTCATGTATAATTTTTTATGGACTTTTTAAAATCTATGTTGTCACATTACCCTAAAAAGTATCTTGAAGCTTGATTTTTATTAAGTAAAATGTTCAGGAAACAGGTTTCTGCTTATTAAAAAAGTGTTGACATTTAGTAGTCTGCATGAGTCAAAACTTAATTCTGACTTTTCAATGCTGTTGACATTAAAGTATTTTTAATTCTGATTATCAACATATAGTAAGTTGACTTGCGGAATGAGTTAATTCTGGAGGTTGCCCTCTCTCCTGGGAAGAAACATTGATCAATTTAGACTACTTACTAGCCTGGTGTCGCCCATTTTTAAAAACTATCAGAGCTAGCCAATCAAAGGCCGCCACATTGACACTTGACAACTCAGTTGAACCCCAAATGCCTGGTACCTCTTCTAGCCAATCAGATCAGACTGTGGAAATTAGAGTGAAACTCTCCAGTCTCTCTGAGTATATCCAGCAAAGTTTTTCTCCTAGCCAATTGGATCCGGGGCCAACTGCCATGTGATCACTTTCCTTGCAATCCATTCCTTTTAACACAGCAAGGGGACTTTCAGTCCCCTGCTTATCTATTTTCCAATTTATTAAAGTTTGGTTTATTGCACTTCATTTTTAAAGAAACAGTGATTGTTGGAGCCCCTGTTTGGAGTTCATATTGTCTGAATTTTAAAGTGTTAGTCATATTCTTCACGCTTATCTTCCCGCAACCCGTTTCAAACTCAGGCTCTCCTCTAGCATCACCTGAGCAGGCTCAAGTGTGTATTTGCTGTTGTCTTCTGTTTTGCTTTCAAAATTCATGTTTGAAACCTAAACTTAAAATTAGTATCAATATAAAAATCTTCTTTTGCTTTGTATTTTCCTTTAATTCCCTTGCTTTTGAACCCGCTTTTTGCTTTGATCACCCCCCAAGCCATCCAAGTTCATCACCAAGCTTCCCAGGATTGTCCTGCTGTCTCTTGCTTGGTTTCTTTTGTGTGTGTCCCCTGGTTCTCCATTTTTTATTGTTTGCAGTTTGGGAAATTGTGCCAATCTTCTTTAAATTTTATGGTGATTTTAATTATGATACTCCCTATTGTGAAATTTGTGGTATTTTCCTTGGCCCCATTTCTGCTGCTCTTGTGGTCTACTTCCCAAGACTTGTGGGGAAAGATATCCTCTTCTGCCTGTCTTGTGGGTGAAGATCCTTCCAGTCTCTGGGATCTCCCCAGCGGCCTTCTCTTTTCTGGAGAGGCTGTGGTTAAGAGTTTGACGTGTGACAACTTGGATCTGGGTATTGCCAATCACTCCTTGCCTGCATCTGAGGGGGATGCATCTTCCATGCCTCCCATCCTCAGCTTGCCCCAGAGTGATCTGGTACCGCTTGTGGCCCCTGTGGTGTTCCCTCCCACTCCCACCTGCACCCCTTGGCTGCTTGCTGGACTGATTTTGATGGGTCTGAACGCTTATTTCTGTTACAAGTGACAAACTCCTATCAAATATACTTATCAAAAAGCCTCTACTACAAAACTTGAACCCCGGCATCTTGCGGGCCGCCAGCCCGCAGGGCCAGCCGCCTGGCTGCCTGCAGTTTTTTGGGCTCAAATCAGAACAGGATTTGACTTCAGAAAATCCTTTTAAGCTTGATGAACCAAATGTACCTATGCCAATACTCTCCAAAATAAATGTTCCTGATAAAACAGCCAATTAACAGGCAGAGCCAGCCACAGATTCCAAAATAACTTGAGCCCGCACGGAAGGGGAAACAGAGAATTTTCCCATAGAACGTGGGCCACCTGGAGGCAACCAATCCCACAACCTGACTAGGGAATTTGAGCATTCTCAGTTCAAATCAGCCAATGAAATAACCCTTGCAATTGATACCACCAAAGACTGGGAGGACCTGGTAAGCAGAAAACCCTGGGCCAACAGAAATTGTGAAAGTTTTACCATGACAGATGGGCATACTTATACCCTGGGCCGCCAGGAAGATGCCCATTGCCATTTTTGCAATAAAGTGACATGAACCTTTGGTTCAATCAGATCATACCATAATTGTTATTAGTTTTACTTCATTTACAGTCTACTCCTTGCGGCTCTGCACCCCTGCTCACCTACCCCAAGAAACCGCGGACCAGCTGCCCAAACTTTACCGTCCACCAGGAGCTCCCTTTGGCCCAGTACATTTCACTGAGTACCCACCCAACCCGGCGTATTCAGAGTTTACTCTCGAGAAGATCCTCATCCACAACCTCAAAGCTAGAACTAGAGAGACGGAAGTCCTTTATAGAGAAGGCATCAAAATTACCTGGCCCCCTCTGCTATTCCAAGACAAGTATAATTTCCTGCCCACATATTTGGTTCCAATGACACCACCCCTCACCCCGCAGCCCAACCGCCCGCAAGAATCTGTTGCCACTAATGAATCCACTTTCACTCAGATATTTGGGGTGATGTATATCACCCTCACCAGATTGATTGATTCTATGGTGCCTGTAAGCAGACCTTGGGCAGAACTTGGAAAATTGTTATCCTATATTGTAAAGTTAGCCCCAATCCTGTGGTGGGCCCTCTCTGCTGGGCCCGCGGGCCATCCGCCCACAAGTTCTCAGGAACCCACCTCAGGTTGGATCCCTGACATTATGGCAATCTACCTCAAACACGGTAACCTGGGCCCCAAGATGTTGTTAACTCTTGGGGCATCTTGTATGCTATTTTTATTGATTTCAGCTTACTATGCGTACAAGTTAGCTACCAACCTGATCACCTCAGTGGCCCAACACCAAACCAACCCCAAACAGAAAGACACACTGCCTGGCAAGGAGAAGACAAAGACCCCAAACTTGCAGGTGCAGAACATCATAGTAAACCAGACCACAACCCGGGTAGATATGCCCCAGATGGGGAAGCTCACCCTAGAAGAAGCCAGAAGAGCGATGTCAGTCCTCTGCCCCATTTTCAAGCCAATGCAAACTCATACTCCAACAACACTGAGAAAGTCCTTGGAGTAGCCTCCATGCTCTCTGGCAATGCCCTGGACTGGTTTGGGAAAGCAACTGCCAAGGACGTCAAGTTCTGCCTAGACTATTCCCAATTTGAGAGCAAACTGATGGCCACAGGCAACAACTGAGACACCCGCCACCACGCCCTGATCAGCTTACTGGATATCCAACAAGGACCACGCTTGCTGCAAGCTTACACCAACAAGTTCCTGAAATTGAAAGCCAGAACCCAACTCAAGGACAAGCTATCAGCCATCCTGTACCGCCGAGGAGCCTGCCCTGCCCTGAAGGAGCTCCTCAAGCACCACCACCCTACGCTTGGCCTGGATGAATTACTCCTCTTGTGCAGAGGGTTGAGCCTCAACCAAGAAGGCACTCCCCTTTCCGCTCAGCGCGCAAACTGAGCCCCAACACCCAGCAGACCAGGAATGTCCCCTGATGAACTACAGCGCCACTACTGTGAAGGCTTGTGCTTTTATTGCCACAAGACTGGACACCTCACCAAGGCTTGCCCTAAGAAGAGTAACCCCTCAGTTTCCTTGGCGCAAATAAACACCTCTACTCAATCGTACAAATTTATCCAAGTTGAAGTAAGAACATCCACTACCTCCCAGACTGTTGGAGCTTTCATTGATACTGGAGCAGAGGAGAGTTTTATCAATACCACCCTTGCCAAGGACCTTGGACTGGAGGCCATCAGCAAAAGCGTCAAGGTAATCATGGGAAACAGCTCCCACAACTTGGGTTTCAGGTGCGCCATCAAATTGCCCCTTAAAATTGGGCAGAACTGGTACCCAGTGTTTCCCATCATCCTGGAAGGGCTTCCCCACCCCCTGATCCTAGGGGACTCCTGGTCCCAGAGACACGGCGCCATTCTGAACTTCTGTAATCAAACAGTTGCCTTGAAGGGAGACAATTCATTTGATGTGGTGCCGTTCCAGTTGGGCCCAACCAGTAAGGAACCCAACACACTCCTGACCCTGAGAATGGAACCCAGGGTGGGTAGTCTTCCTGCCCCCTTGGAGAAGTGGAGCCACATCTTCAGTGAGAGAGCAGCCACCCAGCTTCCCAGTCACTCAATCTACAACCACACCATTGACCTGTTACCTGGAACCCAACCCCACCATGACCCCATATACAGCTGCAATCACCGCAAAAAAGCAGCAATGAAGACATACTTGGAGGACATGACAAAAAAGGGGTTCATCTGGGTGTTAAAAAGCCCTTGCTCTTTGCTCATGCTGTTTGTAGGAAAGAAAGATGGCGGGATGTGTCCCTGCGTAAACTACCAAAAACTGAACAATATCACTGTAAAGAACTGCTACCCCATTCCCAACGCTGACAACTTATGTGATGTATTGACGGGAGCCCAGGTATACTCAAAAATTGACCTGAGAGACGCCTTCAACCAGATCAGAATCAAGGAAGGGGACTAATACAAGACAGCCTTCAAAACTAGATATGGTTTTTACAAGTACTTGGTCATGCCATTTGGGTTGTGCAATGCTCCCAGCACTTTCCAAAGGATGATCAACTCTGTCCTTGGCAAATACCTTGACCAGTTCTGTGTGGCGTATTTGGATGACATCCTCATATACAGCAAAACACATGAGGAACACCTCCAACACCTTGACCAAATACTGGAGAAACTCTTGCAGGCCAACCTACACGCCAAGCTGAAGAAATGTGAATTCTTTCAATCTGAAGTTGAATTTCTGGGATATGTGGTGAAGACTGGTGGGTTTGCAATGGCGCAGGACAAAGTAGAAGCTGTAACAGCCTGGCCAGTACCCAAATGCAGAAAGGACATGAGAAGCCTTTTGGGCCTGGAAAATTATTGCAGGGATTTCATCCAAAAAATTTCTCACATCACCCTGCCCCTGACCCGCCTGTGCTCTGACAAGGTTGCCTTTGTCTGAACCCCAGAATGCACTGCTGCCTTTGAGACCCTGAAGCTCGCCTTCACCTCCGCCCTAGTCCTTGCCATACCTGACCCTACTAAACCTTTTGTGCTGGAGACAGATGTGTCCAACTTTGCAGTGGGTAGTGTCCTTCTTCAGGAAGGAGGGGATGGTATGCTACATCCTGTAGCATATTACTCCAAGAAGATGCTACCAGCTGAAGAGAACTACCCAATATACAACAAGGAGATGTTAGCTCTAATGAAGACATTGAAGCACTGGCGCAGGTATTTGTGCGGTGCTAAACATCTGATAAAGGTTCTGACAGACCACAAGAACTTAGTCTACTTCTTCAAACCACGCCAGCTAAACTAACATCAGGCAAGATGGGCCTTGGAACTAGCCAACTATACCTTGGCCATAGACTACAAGCCAGGAAAGGTTAACATAGTACCAGACGCCTTAAGCAGGAGAGCCAACTTGACTACCTCCTCTACAGAAATCAAGGACTGCAACACCCACACACTATTAGACCCCACCAGCCTAGGGATGCATCTGAAGTACTTAAAGATTGCTGCCAGCAAACCCAATATGATAAAAGCCCAGAAACAGGACGCCTACTCAGTTGAGCTAGTCAAAGCCCTGACAAAAGACCCGGAATGCCATCACTCAAAGAAAGGGTACTCCCTGAAAGGTATTACCCTGCTGCTCTATAACAGAATATATGTACCCAAAGGCCCAACCCAAACAAATGTATTGATTGACCACCACAATTCAGAGATGGCCGGCCACCCAGGTAGACACAAATCCCTCTCAAGTATCAAGCGGAACTACGCATGGCCGGGCATGAACAAAGAAGTAGCTGCCTACATCAACGGCTGTGAAGCCTGCAGAAGAACCAAGACGTGTTGCTCTAAGCCAGAAGGGTTACTGAGACCTCTGGACATCCCTGCTGGCCCCTGGAAGTCAGTGTCAATGGACTACATAGTAGAGCTCCCCCTTCAAAATCCTTTGACGCAATCCTGGTCATGGTCAACTGTTTCACAAAAATGGCCTATTTTGTCCTGACCACTACCCAATGCACGGCAGCTGAGACCTTCAGACACTTCCACAACCGCATCTTGATACAATACAGTACCCTGGAAGAAATCATCACTGATAGAGGACCCCAATTTACTTCCAACTACTGGACCCAAGTGATGAAAGACCTTGGAATAAAACATTGCGGGTCGACCTCCTACCACCCACAGACAGATGGACAAACTGAATGGGTCAACCAAATCCCTGAACAATACCTCTGATGCTATGCCAACGCCAACCAGGACAACTGGGCCAACATGCTCCCCATGGCTCAGTTTGCATATAATAGTAAAGACCACGCCTCCACAGGTATGTCTCCCTTCAAGGCCAACTATGTATTTGACCCATCTTGGGACCCTAGTATTGGTAGCAAGGAACAGAATACTGCAGGACAAACCTGGATCAAAAAATACATAATACCCAGGAAACCTGCCTAAGGAACTTGACCCGCGCTGTTAAGACCTACGAAGTGTTTGCTGACAAGAAAAGAATCCCCAGGAAACCTCTGGAAATAAGGGATGAAGTTTACCTCAATTCACGGAATGTTCCCCTACATGAGCCCAGTAGGAAGCTAGCACACCGCCGCTGTGGCCCTTACAAGATCATAAAGCAAATAGAAGAAGTGGCGTACAAACTAGGACTGCTGCCTACTTGGAAAATCCACAATGTCTTCCACCAATCACTGCTATTCAAGAAAGAAAGAACCTCCCTCCCCCACCAGAAGATAAAGACCACCCCTCCACCCATCCAAGAGGGGCGCTCAACCAAATACAAAGTAGAGTACATCCATGGCCACCGCCTCTACTACAAGACCCCACAGTACTACGTCAAATGGGTAGGTTACCCCCCAAAGAAAGCACCTGGGAACCGGTCTCCAACCTACCTAACACACAAAAAGCCATACAACAATACCTGGAAAAGAGGACCGGGAAGGAGGAGGGCACCGGGAGAGAAGGGGATGATGTCACAAGTGACAAACTCCTATCAACTATACTTATCAAAAAGCCTCTACTACAAAACTCAAACCCTGGCATCTCACAGGCCGCCAGCCTGCAGGGCCAGCCGCCCGGCTGCCCGCAGTTTTTTGGGCTCAAATCAGAACAGGATTTGACTTCAGAAAATCCTTTTAAGCTTGATGAACCAAATGTACCTACGTCAATAATCTCCACACTAAATGTTCCTGATAAAACAGCCAATCAACAGACAGGGCCAGCCACAGATTCCAAAATAACTTGGGCCCACACAGAAGGGGAAACAGAGAATTTTCCCATAGAACGCAGGCCACCTGGAGGTGATCAATCCCACAAACTGACTAGGGAATTTGAGCATTCTCAGTTCAAACCAGCCAATGAAATAACCCCTGCAATTAATTCCACCAAAGACTGGGAGGACCTGGCAAGCAGGAAACCCTGGGCCAACAGAAATTGTGAAAGTTTTACCATGACAGATGGGCATACTTATACCCTGGGCCGCCAGGAAGATGCCCATTGCCATCCTTGCAATAAAGTGACATGAACCTTTGGTTCAATCAGATCATATCATACTTGTTATTAGTTTTACTTCATTTACAGTCTACTCCTCGCAGCTCCGCACCCCATGCTCACCTACCTCAAGAAACCGCGGACCAGCTGCCTGAACTTTACCGTCCACCAGGAGCTCCCTTTGGCCCAGTACATTTCACTGAGTACCCACCCAACCCGGCGTATTCAGAGTTTACTCTTGAGAAGATCCTCATCCACGACCCCAAAGCTAGAACTAGAGAGATGGAAGTCCTTTACAGAGAAGGCATCAAAATCACCTGGCCCCCTCTGCTATTCCAAGACAAGTATAATTTCCTGCCCGCATATTTGGTTCCAATGACACCGCCCCTCACCCTGCGGCCTGACCGCCCACAAGAATCCATTGCCACTAATGAATCTACTTCCACTCAGATATTTGGGGTGATGTATATCACCCTCACCGGATTGATTGATTCTATGGTGCCTGTAAGCGGACCTTGGGCAGTCCTTGGAAAATTGTTATCTTATATTGTAAAGTTAGCCCCAATCTTGTGGTGGGCCCTCCCTGCTGGGCCCACAGGCCGTCCGCCCGCGAGTTCTCAGGAACTCCCCTCAGGTTGGATCCCTGACAATTTCCCTCAAATGTCTCCTGTGTCATCCTTGTAGTCCCCCCTTTGAGCAGCCATTCCAGTTCTCCACTGGGCGGCATCCTGGTGGTTTGTCTCACCGGGATGGGAGCCAAACTTACTTGGTTTAGCCCCCCTCTCTCACAGCTCCTAGTACCTTTGTAACCTTCATGAATGAAGTATTCAAGGAACACATCGGGAAAAGAGCAATCATCTACCTGGACGACATCATCATTTACAGCCCCAAACTACAACAACACTGGGAAGACGTCTGTGCAGTCCTCCGTACCCTGCAAGAAAACCAACTAGTTGCCAAACCATCCAAATGCGAGTTCTTATCAACTGAACTTCCATTCCTCGACCATATCATCAGCAAGGATGGTATCAAGCCAGATCCAGACAAAATACGCGCTATAACAGAGATGCCAGCCCCAAGGAACAAGAGCAAACTCTGTACCTTCCTTGGAATGATAGCCTATGTATGCAGGTTCATCCCTGACTGGGGCGCCCTAACAGCTCTCTTGTCAGCCATCACCGGAAAAACAACCAAATTTTTCTGGACACCCCTATGAGACCAACATTTCCACCAACTGAAAGAATGCATGGTTACTGCCCCCATACTGCAATACCCAAACAGTGAGGGTATCTATGATCTAGAAACCAACGCCTCTGATTATGCCATAGAAGGAGTCCTCCGTATTCAAACGGCCCAAAAGGACTTTCTTCCCGTGGCATATGAATCAAGGAAACTATCAGACAGCAAACAAAGATACCCTATACACAATAAGGAATTGGTTGCCATCATACACTGCCTCATGAAATGGCAATGCTATTTGGAAGGAGCCCAGACGTTTAAAGTACTCACTGACCACAAGTCTTTGATATTCTTCAAAACACAACAACACCTGTCAAGAAGACAAGCCAAATGGATGAGTCTCATACAGAGATACCCCATGCAAATTGAATATAAGCCAGGAAGAGAGATGCTTACTGCAGACGCCCTATCAAGGCTATACAATAAACACACCCTCCACACTGATAGCAACCCCAACTGGCCCATGTTAATCATGGTGAATCTCCAGGAAGGGTTCCCACCTGGCACACCAATGGACATCCAAGAGAAAGTCCTCAAGAACAAACATCTGTTCAAAAACGTATATGGTACCCTTCACTGAATCCTTCCAAATGGTGACACTTTACCCTATGTCCCGTCAACACAAAAGATCGACACAATCCTCCGTTATCACAGAGACTTGGGACACACCTGTAGCAGAAACTTGCATGAATATCTCAAGACTTGCTACTGGTGGCCCAAAATGCTAGATGATATCAGAGAAGTACTAGAACAATGCAAGGTCTGTGAAAAGTATGCCCAAACCAAAGCACCACCTAAGTCAGTAGTACCTGTATCTATCACACAACCCTTCAAGGTATGGTCATTGGATATTGTGGGACCTATGCCTGGTGAAAGCAAAGGAAAGAAGTACATTATCACAGCCATTGACTATGCAACCAGATGGCCCGTAGCACAAGCCACAAAGGAGCACAAAGACAATGACGTGAGACAATTCATTGGCAAGGAAATAATAGCAAAGTTTGGAAAGCCTGACCTCTTAATCACAGATGGAGGCACTGAACTCAAAGCTATTGACAACAACATCTATCTTGCCAAAAATGGAATAAAACACGTCACAGCCAGCCCATATCACCCACAAGCAAATGGACACATAGAACAACTAAACAGCTCTTTAGTGGAAGCCCTCAGCAAGTTGTCTGCCAACAATCCAAAAGCCTGGGTTGACATGCTGCCAACTGCCCTTATGGTCTGCAGAACACAAGTCAATTGCAATACGGGCAAAAGCCCTTATGAACTTGTCTATGGTCAGAAACCCTCACTTGTCAGTACAACCACGGGACCACAACTTCCACTTCCAAAGAAGATACCAGACAGCAATGGCCCAAAAGTACTACAAGCCATAAAGGACCAAGAAATAATGGAACAACAAAGAGTTCAGCGGGAAGCAATCCCATTGCAACAAGAAAGGTTCCAAGTCAGAGACAAGATCTGGGTCGTCAATCACAACCAACATAAACTAGACCCAGGGTTACACGGGCCAGGCATTGTCATGGAGGTGAAGCCCAATAACACCTACCTCATCAAAGGGATTGGAGCTTAAAATGAACTGAAACGTATGCACCATGACCGACTTTGTTTGTGTAAGGCAAGAGCAGCCCAACAAAATTCAAGGCTACCTGTACCCAATGCCAAACTGGACCAATATCAAGCCTGTATACCAGATACTCTCAAGAAGGTTCCCAAGGCTCCGCCTTCCAGCACCCCAGGGGGAGATGTTGCAACATCTTTGATTACTCCCTCTCGGGGAATTAACGCCCCAAGTAAATCACTGAGCAGCTCACCAAGTGGTTCACTGCCCAGGCAATAAACTGGTGACACCATTATAAGTTAACTATCTATGACAGGGATCACTCAATCCAGGTCTTAAATGAAACACAACTTGATTAAGCCTCGTGACTCAAGAGGAACATCACTCAGATAAGCCCCATGATCTCCATGACATACATGGACAACATGTGGCTTGTCATGATACTATATAATATCCTATATTCATATCCAATAAAGTATCATTCTCTTATTAATCTTCCCCTATATTTCGTTTATTATACTTCCCAGAAGTATAAATTTGACACCATCTAAAGTATTGATACACATTGTTGTAGTAGTATACCAGATAGGCTTTCCTCCTAGTTTTAAAATCTTCAAACCCTTTCATGAATGCCTTATCATCAAGTATAAAGGTCTCCCAGTTGTCACTCTAGATTTGGTTATGATTGAGAGTGGGCCTGAATACAAATTTTAAGCCATCATTGTGTCCCGCCTGGTTAAGAAGAGGCTACAGTATTTGGTATCTTGAAAGGGCTATCCAGACTCTGAAAAGTCTTAACTTTCTCATCAAGACTATACCAATGCCTCTCTTTTAATAAAGGACCTTCATATCAAGAATTTACAAGCTAAATATCCTGCAGGCTACAGTTACCTGCCATGAAGTTGATCCCTGCCCACAAGAATTACTTCATATCTGCTGCTAATGATGAAAGGGTATCTCCTCCTTCAAAAGTGGAGAGTAATGTCATGGATAATACTATCTTGGTTAGAATTTTCTGTCTGCAGAAAAACACTAAAAGAAGTGTCAAGCTCAGAAACAGCCTCTCCAGAAGCTTGTTGATTTAAATCAGGCTATCAATAATAAGTGGGCTATGTCAAAACATGCAAAAGTTACACCAGAATTTTCAAATAGGGTAAAAAGATTTGAAACAAAAAATGGGTAATTTGGTGTTTTTGGCATCAAAATTGCTTTATCATGTCCCCGTTTTTCACTCATTTATGGAGGCATGGTGACAAAAATTGCCCCTGCCATTTCAGCACCATTCCCAAACCTAAAAATGGCTGAAGATACCAGAACTACTGCAGTGTTTCAATAAACTATTAAACTTATAACCAAACTCCAAGTTTTCAGGTTTACCAAAGATCTATTTTCAGGAAATGGAGCTGCTCCTGGTGTATGTTCCTGTCCGGTTGCTTGTGGCATGCAGCATGTGGCGTCAATTGTGTGATGTTTGTGGTTTCCATGCTATTTTATGGGCCTTTCAAAGTTGCAGTTAAAAAATTATGAGCCCAATTTTTGAGATGATTTACTTGCAGAGCCCAGTGACAATTTCTCCATCATTTCTGTTCTTGTTGTTTCTGTTAGATTTCTGTCTATACCCTCCCAATGCCTCTGCTCAGAGATTATTGTCTGAGAATTTCAACCCTACAATTTTTTAACTGCTAAAGTTTTCTGCATTTGGTTCCCCCAATTTTATCAATACTTCTGAAGTTTAAAGACTCCACCATGACAAATATGTTATCGTGTTCATATATCTAGTGTTTCTTGATTTGTCTGATATCTGTGTAAAGAACATTTTTTATAATATATCTGAGCTTTGCAAAAACATAGATGATAATTATTGAGGGATCATATTTGAACCCTCCAACCTTTTATATTTAATGATGCTCATCCCTCCCTTTGCTGTAGTGATAGTTCAGTTACATGATAATCAGTCACACTATCATTTCCACTCATACTTGATCCTTGAATATTAGTAGGATCAGGCCACAATATCCTTAGCTTACAGGCTAAATCTATTATTCAATAAAAATGTTACACTCTCATTTTCTTGCTTCCTCTCTGTAGGCCGCCTCATCATCGATTTAATAATAGCTCAATATAAACTTATTTTCTATTGCTTGCTTTAGCTTTAATATTGATTGGAAATAGGGCTCCCAGATTTTAATCGCATCAATTGAAAAATGGGCTTTAGTTTAGTATTTATATTCATGTTGTGAGAAATGGGGCCACCGATTGAAAAAAAAATCAATTAATAATAGCTGGATCCTTTAAAAAGCTTGCTTGGCCTTGCAATAAAATAAGAAACAAGTACTTTTAACTCCATGGTATTGCAACAAGCAGGAGTTATATAGATTTACTTTGATTATTTATAGCATAGGCCTTTGCCATAAGTGCCACACGAGTCGATTCAAGAACCAAAATATAATAAGAGGAGCTTATTTTATGTCCATCTATGAATTCTAAGTGTAGATATGGTGTCTCTGAAGCAGAGGCAGAACAAGCACCATTTCTCTTCAGCTGAATAAATTAATAGGAGGCTGCGTCAACTCAAAGGGTTAAGCTATTATGGATTGGGTACGGTCTAGTTTATTAGTTATCGTATTGCTGGTTTACAGCCTCCGAAAGCGTAGCCTTTCAAATTCGGGCGCAATTGGGGCCATCTTTGTTGGCTTTACCACCTTTTTAAATCCACAACTGCTGACAACTATTGTTCTCATAACGTTTTTTATTTCAGGATCGATTATAACTAAGGTATATTTCACTTCTGTATTTTATTTTCAACTGGAGTTGCTCCCTTGTCGATGCATTTGACTCCATGGGGTGTTCACATTTACTTGCTTTACTGGAGATAATACTAGGTCATCTTTTAACCTTATATTGCGGTAAAGTTTAAGGCGCAAGAAAAGAAAAAACTTGAAGTTGATTATAAAGAAGGAGGGCAGCGCAATATTATCCAAGTCTTATGCAATGGCCTGACTGGCTCTGTAATGTCGCTAGCATATCAGCTCTTTATATCAGGAAGGACTCAGACGAGTTCCGAGCTGTGTTTAGCTGATGGAGGCTGGACCAGTTTTTTTATATTTGGGTTCATCGGGTAAAAATCTTAAGCCTCATGGAAAGCTAAATCCTTCTAGACACTATGCTTGTTGCTGTGCTGATACTGTAAGGACAGTTTTTCGACTTTCTTAATATTTTAAAGTGGGCTAGTGAACTTGGTATCCTTAACTACGACTGGCCTTATCTTATCACCACGTTTGAGCAGGTTTTTTACTTGGCATCCATCCTACTTAACTTTTCAACAGGTGCCACCTGGTACTAATGGAGCAATATCGCTAGTTGGTACGTTGGCTAGTTTAATGGGGGGCCAAGTAGTTGGGCTTGTTGCAGCTCTGAGTTTGAGGCAGCAGCACCCAGAATGTGGGTTTCGCTTGGGAATCATGGGGCTGGGGATGCTTACAGGTTTGGTTGGCTCAATGGTTTGTGAACATATTTTCTCTTATTTATAAATCAGATCGATTCATTGCTCGGCGCCACTATTCAAGCCACATACTATCAAACCAGTACAATGAAAATAGTGCCCAAGGAATCCCGGTGCAAGAACTCCAAGGAGTCAGAAAAAGAGGAATTGCCAGATGTGAAACTGATAGCTGGCTATGACTTTATGGACAACAACTTGGTAACTATCCACTGCTTCTATATCTAATGGCTGCTTTAAGGTAAACTTGACTTCATCACTGGCTACATCACTCTTGGCCGGTATCCTAGGGAGTTGGTTGCTTTCAAACAGCTCATGATTTCCATAACCATTGTATGTTAAAACTTAGGCCATAACCCAGTTAAACACTTAGTACAGTAGTTTTCAAACCTATTGAGATAAACATATATTAGTCAGTTTAGAACGCATAGGTTCAGTCACAAAACAAATTTCAACTGGAACCAGTTGAAGGTCAATTTACTCAATAAAGCTTCTATTTATCTATAGCCAGAAAACAAAAACAGTCAATCATACAACAAAAATAAAGTCAAATACTGAATTCCAAAAATGATATAGCAAACACATGAGAATCAAATTCAAAATGCACACAATCCAGTCACTTCCTGAAGCATTCCACATAAAATTTTATAATGAGTGTGTGGCCAATATGATACAAACAGAACACATGAGGTTCAGTCACAAAAGTGATGAGCTCAAACATGAAACAACTCATGTTTTGGACTTTAATTGGAAATAGTGGATTTCAGGAGTGAATCCACCAAAATCTATTCAGGGAACTACAGCATTATTTTCAATGCATGTGCTTCTAAATTTGGCCATTTATGTCTGAGAGAATGTCTCAAATAGGAGCACTCATTGAAATAAAATTAGTTATCTAGAAATACTTTGCTTTTCTGTTTTTAATAAAATTTGTATTGCTTTTTGTTAGTATGAGTTTTTCAAGTGAAGATAAATTTGATGTTGTTGAGGAGCAGTACCAGGAGCTACTCCAAGCTCAGGCTGCTGAGCTAAGGAGCACAACCACCGTGTTTCCTGTGTACACCCAATTTAATTCAAGTTGTGAGGAGGCTGAGTTGTATGTGTTACCAGGCCCATCCACGGGTGGCTTTTCTGATAGCCAATATGGTGCTCTCCAAGACCAGGCCCAACCCATGCCTGTGCCACATTTGAGAAACTGGGCAACTGTGGCCCTCTCCAATCCAATCCAGCCATCACTTGAGAGTTGGACCAATCAGAGCAAGCCCTTCCTAATCCGGGTCCTCTTATTTATTAAGCCCCCCAAAAACGTCAAATCATAACCAATAAGGCAATAGAGAAAATCATGAGCCTCAAGCAGAGTGGCATGAATTTTGCCAAAATAGCCACTCAGCTTCAATTTACCGAGGCAGTGATTAAGCAGGATTTCCAGGCCTTTTTGAAGAGAGGTGATGCAAAGCTGGCCAAGAAGCCAAAGAAGCAGGTCAACTCTCAGATCAAGGAGGTGTATTCTATAATGCTTGACCTTCTGCAATGTGACCCATACCTTCAATTAACTGAGGTCCACCACCCACTTGGGCTCCAGGGCATATTTATTGCCAGCCACACAGTGCAGCTCTGGATGCATGAGCTTGTAGTCAGTGATCTGATTCTGACTAATTGGCTGGCCGATGAGTTGGATGATGGTCCTGATTTACCCTATGACCCTGTGATTGGTGCCACCATTACCTGCTGCCTGCCCTCTATTTTGAACAAAGTAGTATGTATATCTTACTATAAATTGTCATTACAAGTCAATGATTATGGCACTTTAAGTAAAAAGAACACTCCCAAGGGTAAAAAGAAGGAATCAGAGGGGATTGTGATTGGTGCATTCCTTGCAATTTCCCAAAAGGGACTGTATTTTACCAGACTACAACTAGTTACACCAATGATTACTGGTACAGGAAATTCCTATCCAACCTGCTTGCCACCTGGAGCTTGGCTAATTCCAGCTAGAAATCTTCCTAAGCCATCAAATGGAGTGCGCTGAAGTGTCCTCCAAGAAGGTCCAAGCAGACAGCCACAACATCTCAATTTTCCTGCTGGGCATGCTGATCTTCACCTGGGTGATGTTTTCAACATTGGGGACACCATCTGTGAGCGCAACCTCACAACCTTCATCCAGGTAGTTAGTGCGGCCAACAACCCCATTGTGATTTTTCCTGTCAGAAGGTTGCTGACATGTTTATGAAGATGGCCTTCAATGCTCTTGGCAGCAGCCAATCACCAAAGGACTCACAGTTTTTCTCTCACAATTCCCTGGCATACAAGCCAATTGCTGTCCTCCCTGAGTTAGATATGATGTCATGTACAATCAATTTTTCTAAGCCAATCAATCCAATCAAGGCACTCAATCACCTCTGGGACCTTCAGCCATCATAGTCCCCAGCCAACTAATCCTGCCATTTGGAACCCCCCCAGCCAATCATGTCCTCTCCCTCAACCCAGATCGCCACCTAGTTTGCCCCATCCACACCCTCATTTTGCCCAATAAAAATTGCCCCCTAATAATTATTATTTTATCATATACAGTAGTTTTAAAAGCTATGGCAACAACTGAAAATACCTCAGATTTAAACAAAATCCAAGTTGCGCAAAATTCAGGATTCAATTAATTTATTAAATTTCATTTAATAAATGGACTGTCAAACAAAAAATGAAATTTCACTAGCCCATTATACAAAATTATATCAAACATCAAGCGGTGTGGTTCAAACCACAAACAAAATGAACTGACACAACAAGTGAAATGGATGGATGCTGTTCTGGAGTATATTATAATCCAATCAGGATTAATACAAGGCACCAACAGAAGGACTAAAATGAAACAAAACTTGAGCAATCTAGAAGCAAGATTACACAAGCACAAAACAAAATGAACTCACACAAGATGTGTAGTGTGAGCAGCCTAAAATAAAAATATAACAGTTTAACAGCCAATCAACAGCTATCCAATTTAGAAACAGAGGCATTTTATTCATTTTCATGGCTCCAGATTTGTATGGATTGGTTTTGAGAACCTTCCAAATATGGACTTGAGATTACAATAAAAATAAATCATAAAATTTTAAAATTTCTACTTTTAGTGATTTTATCCTAGGGTTTTTACAATGGTTTTTACAAGCAATATCTTTGACAGCGCCAGCAGCCAAGCCAGCAGCAGCCAGACCAGCTTCAATAGAGGCGAGGCTCAGAACGTGGAGGCACCTGTTTACACCCAAGCCTTTGAGGCGGGTAACAAGGAAGCTGACCTGTACCTGACCACTGACCCCTATGACTTTGACTTGTTTGAGAGTCTCTCTGAGTCTAGCTCTGCCCCTGCTCCCGTACCCACCCCCACACAAGCTGACCACCAACCAACCAATCAGGATTGTCAGGAATGACAATTTGGATGCTCCTAAATCTCAAAATACAGAACCAGAGTCAAACCCTGGACAAAACATTTTTAAGACCACCAGACTCATAGGCTGGGAACACGACAACCTGCTACTAATTAAAGAAGTTGCTACCAGCCTGCCAGGACCCGAACCCTTAGCTGTCCCGCAGGATTCTGCAAGCAAACCGCCAGTGCAAGATGCCGAGAATTCCCCCGAGGTGCCAATGCCTGACACTGGCAGTTTGCCTGGTGAAATAGACAAATCTCCCCCCTGGGAATTATTCCAAACTCTCCCAAAGTCCCGGGGAAGGCACTGAACCCAAAGAGGCACCCAACACTCAAATCAATAAACAGAAGGATTTGAAGTCTTCTCACCCCAAAGCAGCCAGTGACAAACTGCCAGTGCCAAGTGCCACACCACCATCTGAGACGCCTGATGCCAACCTGCCTGAGTCCAGAAAACCCAACCAAGAAGTGAAGCCTGGCAGTGTGGGATAAATACCCGCCAGGCCAAGACCAAAACCCCATTGTCATTTTTAAATAAAGGTTATGAGATATTGATTTCCCCAATTATTGCCGTATTTTATCCTTGTAATCTGTCAGTTTACTCAAAGATCCTCTAATCCCCCTGCCGACCCACCAGCTACGTACCGCCTGCCAGGTGCTCCCTTTGGTCCCATCCACTTCACCGAGTACCCCCTAAAACCCAAGTACAGAGACTATACCACCAACAACATACTAGCCCGGGACCCCTGGGCCAGAATCACTGAGAGAACCAGATACAACCGAGAAGGCCCTTGGTACATTACCAAACCTGGCCTGTTCAGAGATAAACACAACTTCCTCCCTGCCTACCAAATAGACATGGAGCCACCCGTCACCCCCAAGCCAATGCCCGCCTCTGCCCCAAACTCCCACTGGACCATATCAACAAGCTTTTTGGAATCATGTATATAACTCTCACGGGAGTAATAGATACTATTGTCCCTGCCGCCGGTCTGTGGTTGTGGTTGGGCAAGTCAATGTCCTACCTAATTAAGTTAGCACCAATCCTTTGATGGGCCCTGTCCACCCAGTCCACGACCCGCCAGTTCCCAGACACTAGCGAGCCGGCCAGTCAGGGTTGGTTCCCTGACAAGGATGGCAACCTTGATTTGGAACAACTTCCTACCACCAGCCAACCTGCCCCCCTACAGCCAATCAGGCTTCAGCTCCCCCGGCCCAGCGCCCCAAGCAACAAATAATCACTGCCCAAATTCTTCAGGAAATTGTGGCACTCAACATGCAGGATCTGTCCTGGGATCAGATAGCCAGCCAATTACAATTCACCCAAGCTACTGTCATGTGGGAATTCAACAACCTGATGAACAGAGGGAATCTGATTGGGATAGCCAAGAAGCCCAATAAGGCCCCCAAGTCCCAAATCAATGAGGCATACCCAATCATGCTTGACCTCCTCCAGCGGGATCCCAAGCTTCCACTGACCCAGGCCTGGAAGCAACTTGCGCATCATAACATATGGGTGTCTGAGCACATGGTGCAGCTCTGGATGTATGGGAAGGTGGCTTCCATACGGGTTCTTACCAATTTTGCCAGCAACCAATGGGATGGCGCTGAGGGTTCCCCATATGACACCGCCATCAAATCAACCCTGGTCTGATGCCTGACTAGTCTAACTGATGATGTCATGTTCATCTCCTATTACAAGCTATCTATAGCTTTTGAAAATTTTGGCGCCCAAGGAAGAGCCACTGCAAAGAATAGAAGGAAGAAGGGCAAGAAGGGGACGTTTATTGGTGCATTTCTGGCTGTTTCAGCCAAGGGTTTTGTCTACTATTGGACAAACTCATATTTCATAAATGAATACTCATACAGCCATATCCTCGGTGGATTACTCAACTCCTGGGATGGCTCAAATTCCAAGTACCGTGTTTTCTTGAGTCACCAGATAGAGGGTAGCTCCACCGCCCTTGAGGCCATCCAGGGACGTGGGCACCAGGCCTCAGTCTACCCCACTGGCCATGCAGACGTCCATCTGGCTGATATTGTCTTCTTCAACAGGGGATCCACATCACAGGAGCGCCGCCCTCAGGCTTTCAACAACCTCTATCTTGGGGTCCTTGTCCACAATTTTCTCTTTGGCTGCCAGATGGTGGCTGACTTGTTTGTGCAAATGGTTTTCCATGTGAACATGGGCAACCAATCACATAAGGATAAGCGCCTTCCACCTTGGGCCACTGCCACTTACCAGCCCATCCAGCCAATGACCAATGAGGAATACAACACGCGTTATATGGCAGCCATCACACAAAATCCTCCTGCCTCCACCCCCGCCACCAACACCCCTAACCCACAAGCCCAACCCACCCAATCACAGACCCCCAGGCCAGCACCGCCTCTATGTCTTCCTTCCTGCATTATTCTGCCTCCTAGGCATCACTCTCCTCTGCCCCAATAAACCCCTGTCACCAAACATTTTCTATTATTATTATCTTTTTTTGAATTTCAATTGTTCATGTTCTCTTTGTTTATAGTTGGTTTTATTCTTTGTGGTCAGCTTATTTCTATAAAATCATATATTTACTATGTTGTGTATCTAGATCCAGAACACAGTTATTTTTAGCACTTAAACATAGCCCCCTGTGAAAATATTAACAAAAATTTGGTGATCAGCTAAATTTGAATTAGAAAATTATAGTGTTAACTGTTTTTAGATAAAGTTGTTACTGATCCAAATTCAAAACCTTAATGATAAACTTTAAGCCGATCAGGAGCCAAGTGATAAAGTGATTGTTGTGACATAAAGAGTCATTCAATAATTCTTTGGTGCATGTGTGCTAATTAATATGATTGGCTGGATGTTTTGCCATTGCACGCCATTGCCACAGCGGCAATGACGTACAATGGTAAAACATCCAGCCAATCATATTAATTAGCACACATGCACCAAAGAATTATTGAATGACTCTTTATGTCACAACAATCACTTTATCACTTGGCTCCTGATCGGCTTAAAGTTTATCATTAAGGTTTTGAATTTGGATCAGTAACAACTTTATCTAAAAACAGTTAACACTATAATTTTCTAATTCAAATTTAGCTGATCACCAAATTTTTGTTAACATTTTCACAAGGGGCTATGTCAAGCTCCAAAAATAATATGGTAATCAAGGAAACAATGTCAACACAAAGCAAACAACATATATCAAGATGAGCGTAAAACATATACAAAATGGGTAAAAAAGATGGGATAATGTAGTAGATGGGAAAACAAAAAGGAATAAACAAAGAGCAACAGTATCAAAATAATACAGAATTTATTGGGGCAAAAGCTATAAAAACATATGGAAAGGTTAGTAAAAAAATCAAATGAGAGAACTCAAAAAACTACTCAAAGACCTTGACTTGGCGATTGCCAAAATCAAGGACATTGACCGCAAGGTCAAAGCCAAAGTTAAGCCTGCCATCTTCACTGGGGAAAAAATCAACAAGGTGTACACAAAGGCACTAATGTCAAAAATTCCAGACACCCCAGAGAAGACCATCAAGCGTCTTCTCAACATCCAGAAGACAGTGGTGGAGGGCTTGCAATTTTTCTGCGCCATCCGTCTGGGTTGATGACCCAGAGATGTATGAACATCTCAAACCTGCCAAGTGTGCTAAGGCAGAGGATACTGAATTGCCAGCGCAATTGATTGCGCCAAGAATGGCCAAGCCAGCCAAGGCTGCAGGCAAGGAAAAAACACAAGAAAGTAGTCTAAAAAACAAAAATTAATAAATTATCAAAAAACTTACCTTTTTTCTTAGAAAACGTAGACAGCAAACTCTGCCAAGTCCTGGTCCCCTTTGTCCCAGCCACCTTTTATGCAAATTATGCCACTCATGTGGCCAAGCAATTGTATCTGTCCCCCCTGTCATGCAGGAGCTGGAGGACTGTATCCACAGGTCCTTTCCTATGTCTAGGGAGGCATTGGCTGGGCTGACGCATGGAGAGGGGGCATCTGAGTGGGCAGTTACTGCCTACAAGAATGCCTAACTGGTCTGCCTATACCCGGTTAACCTCAGTGGAGTTTACTGTGTAAACTTCATTGAGCTTGTTTGGGACGTTCTGGTGACGCTCCCATTCAAGAATGTACTGGAGATGGGCCAGGCTCATGCGGCTGCTCGCTTCTGCTTCCCGTTGGAGCACACCCTGTCTTACCTGCTGGACAACTTTGGGCGCGCGGTGAGCAAATTGGTTGTTGCAGACACAACAACTGCAATAAGATAAAAATTCTCCTTGCCAACTTTGGGTTGGCCTGGAGTGCCAACAACATGGGGGTCCCTGCAGCCATGGAGCTGACCTTTGCGAAGACCAGGCCCAACAAGAAGATCAGCGCAGTATATAATAAATTGGGTGAGTTCACAGAAGCCTTTGCTGCGCAAAAGCTTCACTTGGTGGGTTATCTTGGCTATCTTTTCTTCTTTGGGATGAGCGCCAGCCTAGAGGATCTAGACAGGGTCCTTCTGGGAATTGATGAGGCCTTGCTTGCACTTGACGGGAAGAAGGTCCCCCTGGATACGACCCAGTGGACCATGTAATCCAAGACGCCCTGGTCCTGGCAGGAATTTACAGGTTTGTAGCCCTGCCCAAAAAGCTGCTCCTCAGTTTTCACCTTACCCTACTCCCTTTTACCAGCAGGAGGTAGTTTTTTAATAAGGGCACATCCACCGTCCACGGTGTGGCAGTGGAGGTTGTGCGTCACCTCCATTGCGGGGTGGGTACATGCCAAAGAACCCACTACAGGTGCACACAATAAAAATATGATTCCAATAAATTTTATTACAATTTATATTATTTTTATTATAATAAATTTTTATAATTTTTATTTCAGCAAACCAGTTTTGCAAAATATATTGCAGAAACAGTTTTCATAAAAGCATAAAATTATATGTTAATAAAATAAATTATAACTTGTACATTTTACGTTTAAGTTTTTTTAAACTATTTTTATATTTATTTGATAAAAGTGATTGAAATATTTTTGCGTAATCCAGTATTGAGCATTTGGGATTACCTCAGATGGCATAATAAAATAATATATAATAAAATAAATAAATTACTTACATCTATTGATGGATTTTCTGAATGTGATTGCAGGCGTGGAAACATCTAAATATAAAATGATAATTAATAAATCTTGAATAGTAAATAAGAGATTATAAAAAAATTGGACACACTAAGCCTTTAATTGATTGGCTGTTTGGCTAGGCACACAGGGATGAAAAAATCAGCATGGCTATAGAATTTGGCCACGGTCTCAGCTGAGAGGGTGTGGATCCCGGCCTGCAGCAAATTAAAGAGGTCCTCGGTCCCAGTTGGGGTTCCTTGCTTGACGACTTGGTTGAGTCACCCAAAGACTTCCTCAATGGGATTTAGGAAGAGCAAATAAGCTGGGAGGAAGAGAGGGCGTAAATTTGCTGTGGCCAATTGCTGGGGGCCCACTGCAATGCTTGTGTCAATCATTGGGAATTCCTTGAGAATGTCAGCCACCTTGTGGAGACCAACATTGTCCAACACAATCACATTGGTGAAGCCCAGGCTTGTGCGCCTCAGGTGCTCCTGGACTAATCAGAGAAATGATAGGAAGGTCCGGCTATTGTAGGAGCCTAGTATCATTTGGTAGAGCTTGACCCCCTTTGGATCAAGGAGAGCCACCATTGAGTAGGCTGTGGCGCGGACTGCAGCACGCCAAGCCATCCCGTCATTGGAGCCTTTAAGGACATAGCCATACTCATTGCACATTGACAAGGCAAATGCCAATTCATCAATATAATAAAATTTGACTGTCCCCTTGGCTTTGAGGGCAGTGTACACCTCTGCGTAGTTTTTATGGGTGTCAATATTGGCTGGGCTGTTTCTGTTGTAGGGGGATACCCCGAGCTTTTTCCAGGAAAAGCACATTCCCTTGACCAAATGATAATAGAAGGAAATTGAGGCCTCAATCTCAAAAGTAGATTTAATCATGGCCTGTATATTTGCCAGTTCAAGATGGCAGTCCTGAGTGATTCACTGGTGGATTGCCCATTTGTGCTCCTTGGTGAGCATGGTAGAAACACGCAAGGATTTCTCTGCAGCAAGGACACAACCAGTATTGATGAATTTTTGGAAGGTCTTGTTGGCGTACTTGGGATCCACTCCAACAAGGGCCGCGGCTGCCTTGTAATCACCTGATTCCCGCATTAGCTTAAGCAGGATGATGTGTTTGATGTTGGGGATGCGCTTCTGGGCGGGCTTTTTAGCGGCAAGGATTTGACTTGTTGGCATTGGGCACAACACAGGGCATAGGTACCTTGGTATAGAAGGCTGCAACCTTTTTTAACACCAACTGACCCTTGTCAGTTCTGAAGAACTCAGGCTCCTTGTCCTCTTTCTGATTGCCATCACTGACGTAGGGCTTATAGCTAGTATCAAGTACAGGTTTTACCTTCTCCAGCATGGCTGACGGGACCAACTCTTGCTGATACATAACGTCAAACACATACAAAGTAAGTTCTACCTCCTTGTTTCTAACTTTCTTTGTAGTGGTGACCTTGGTTGGCTTCCGGGTCAGCTTTGGGACCCAAGGGTTTATGCTCTGCACCCTAGCAGCTTGTGCTCCTTGAACCGGCTGTGTCAGTGCAGCATCACTATGGAACTCTCCTCTCCTGTCTCCTCCCTGAGTAGGCACTTGGGTTGCACTAACTCTATTATTTGGCCTGCAGGGGCGACCGCAACCGCGGCACACAATGGGTGCATTGGTACTTGGTTGCTGTGTTCCTTCCATTTTAAAATTTAATAAAATATTAAATAAATTTCAATTAAGTTACTCCCTAATTTTAATTTTTGCTTTTATCTGAATATGGATATTTAATTAATATTTTTCCTCACCTGATATCCCAATTATAGATTTTTTTATTTCTTAATTAGTTGTTTCTGGTTTTACAACACCCATTTTTGAATACCTGAAATACTTTCCACCCATTTTCCTAGATTTTACTGCCAAATTCAAACACCTAACACAATATTTTTAAAATTTATGTTTCAGATCTCATGTCTTATTTTAGATACCTTGGTATCATTCATGATTACAATCCATTGCACACATTGCGTGAGTAATTTTGTTTACATAGTGAGTTGTTTTTGTGTTTTGTTTGTGGATTGAGTTTTGACTCACCTTGCTTGGGTGTATTTTGTCACCAATTCACATAGTAAACATATGTACACCAAAAGCCAACTCACACCATTTTGTTTGTGAATCAATGTATTTTGGATTGTATTTTGAATGGTTTTGCTTTGTGTGTGAGCTTTTTGTTGCTGTGTTGACTCATTTTGCCCATTAACGCCAATAAACCCTGTTAACAGAGTGTATATTTTAACCTGAGAGTTGTATTTTGTTTAAATCTGAAATCATTTTGTTTAAATCTGAGGTATTTTTGGTTGTTGCAATAGCTTTTAAAACTACTGTATATTGGTTTAACTTTTATGTATTTTTTATTATTATAATATATAATTTACATTTAAATACAGTGATGATTGATTTTTATCATGCTAAGTTAACTTTGGTTGCTTTGATATTTATTAATTATATTGTTTTCTATTATAACTTTAATATATTTGAAGTGCTAGAATAAAGTGAATTTTAAAACTACAAATGCTACAGATCAGTCAATTGAAATGAGTGTACATGTGGTGTCTTTGTGCTTGGCTCAGACCAGACACGTCTCAGTTATTGCACCCAGTTTAACTTAATGAAATAAGCCTGTTGAAAATATGACATGTCTTTGTTTGCAAATTGGCACACTGACTTGTGATTAAACTAGCACTTGAGAACCCAGGGGTCTGGTGCTAGATCAACCACAAGTTGGTGTGCCAATTTTTAAACAAAGACATGTCATATTTTCAACAGGCTTATTTCATTAAATTAAACTGGGTGCAATAAATGAGGCGTGTCTGGTCTGAGCCAAGCACAAAGACACCACATGTACACCCATTTCTGTTGGCTGGTCTGTAGCACTTGTAGTTTTAGAAATCCATTTTATTGTAGCGCTTCAAATAAAGTAAAGTTATAATAGAAAACAATATAATTATTAAAAATAATTCATCTCACTGCATATATCTCCGGAATATATGATCTACATATAAACCATGAGTGTGATCATTTTTTAATAAATATGTACTTTGGGTCAAACTTAACATACTGATTCAAGAATAAATTATATGATACTTGGAAAAAACATATACATGAACAAAACAAGTTATTCATGATACTAAGATTGGGTTGGGTTACATGCTCTGAAATATATGATCTACATATAACCTGTTAAGGTAAAACACACCATTTTGAAAACAGCATCTCAAAAAACGCTATTTCAAAATATGCCATCTCAATTTTTGCTATCTCAAATTCATAGTAAAAACACCAATTCAATTTACGGCATTGCAACTAAGAAAAACAGGTTTTAAATTTTTAGATTTTTTAACTCTAAAAATAACCCATAAAATTCTCAAAAAATAAAATTTAAAAAGCATTTATAGGCTTAAAAAAGCCTCAGAATTCCATATATGCAATAAAAAATGGGGTCAATTAGTAGCAACAAGGTTGCGTAAAGCCCAAAAGTTAAAATATACCCAAAAACAACTAGTTTTATCTATTATAACTATGATATATACTTTAAAATAAGCATATAATTGTACCAAATACTAAAAAAGTCAAAAAATAATAAAACTGAAGGATAATAAGAGAGAAAATTGGGAGGCGTTTATTGGAAAAGGGCTCAAACATTGGTAGAAAGAGCAACTGAGATAGCTTGGAGATGCTCAAGCCTTCTATCCTTAGGATAGTATGCAAGGACCACCTTGCTGATTTCAGTATATTTCTTTACAGCCTTAGACTGTTTGGGGGGGGTTGCCCTTGGAATTTATGCCAGTCTTGAAGAGCCAGGAAGAGATGGCTTGCTGGGTTTTTAGATGCACCATTATCTTGTTGAATTTAGGCTTATGAACCCTGAACCTTGTAGCAAACTGGCTATGTCGCCCTTCAAGGGAAAAGGTGGTCTTGATGAGGCAGTCTTTAACCTGCTTATAGCAGTTCTACTGGATTGAGTCACCGCCTTTTCTGATGTGGCATGCTCCCTGAAAGATACCAACCCATTGAGGTTTAAAATACTCAATAAAAGGCGCAAAGGCTGTGTTGTGAATTTTGCCATTCACCATGTTTTGATTTCACCTTTGTTGGGTTATTTTGAGGACAAATATCTCTCTTTTGCTTTTGCCCTTTGAAATGAGGCTGGCTCCAAATTGGGAAATACAATTGTTCAGTTTCCTGATCCTGCGCAACTTGCTTGCCCCACTCATGCTTGTGGCAAGTGATCCTACTGCCCTGGTAGTGTTTTGTGGTATTGTCTACCACATATATTCCATTTCACTTTACCAATAAAATTTAAGTTCTATTCACATTTTTGTCTTTTTGTCTTCACATACTTTGGCGCCTCTCTAGCCACGTCTAGAAGATATTATTCAATCAGGGCCACAAGGTAATCACATAGCCTTCCCTGCCATTCTAACTGAGACTTAGTACAAATCCAATCCTAAGGTTAGGATTTCCTGTTGTGACTCTGTGCCGCACCTTAGATTGCAACAGGCTGCCTGGTTAGCAAGGATATAAGGATGGCAGATGAGGGCACCGTAAAAGGCATTGGTCTCCTCCTTTCTCACAAGGACAAGGGCAGCAAAGAAATTGAAAAGGTCCTTGGCTTCTTTAATGCCTTTGGAGTTGACCAGCTCATGAAGATCAGAGCACTTTTGGAGGGGCAGCAGAGTGCCTGCTGGAAGTGAAAGTAGCATCCCTGCAAGGAGCTCTTGAAGACTCTTATGAAGGCATTTGCCTGAGCCTGTTCAAAATCCACTACCAGACATTCATGGTAGGGAAGGATTTCTGGATGCTCCTTGTTGGAGTGGCTTTCTCTTCCTGGGACTGGGCCTTCTTCTTGCCCCCTTTGGTATCCTTTGGCTCTTCTTCAATAGTTGAGAGGATCTCATCCAGCTTGGCCTTTAAAATTGTAAGAGCACAGACATAAGTTTCCTGCTTCTTGTTGGGAAGGAAGTAGAAGACCAGAGGAAGAACCAGATTTCCAACCTGCCCATGGATTTCCCAAAGCTGTTTAAATATCTTTAAGCAGGTGGAGAAAGTTCCATCTGAAAGCAAGGTCTTGTATTTTAACAGGTTGCACAGATCCTGTGTGGTGGAAAAGTGCCAGGGATCCAGTCTTGGCCGGCCTGTTGTTTTCAGGGGTAACTTGGGCCGGTGTTTTAGCGGGCAGGGCCCACCACAAGAGAGGAGCTAACTTAAAAAGGTAGGAAACAGACTTCCCCACCCAAGACCACAGGCCAGCAGCTGGTATGACAGTGTTAATCACCCCTGTGAGGGTGATGTACACAATTCCAAAGATCTTGCCAGTATGGTCTGTTGGGAGGTCAGGCAAGAAAGCAGGCATAGGTTTGGGTGTCACGGACGGTTCCATATGGATGTTGTAAGCAGGAAGGTAGTTGAATTTCCCTCTAAACAATTTTGCTGTTAAGACTATCCACAGGCCTTGATGATTGTATCTAACAGCAGATTGTATGTGGTCCAAAGGATCAAGTTCAAGTATCTTTTCTGGGGTATAGTCCTTATATTTGTGTTTCAAGGGGTATTCAGTGAAGTGAACAGGCCCAAAGGGTAACCTGGTGGACAGAAAACTGCGGGCAGTGGGCCAGGAGATCTTGAACTGAATTGGTAGACAGCAAATACAAAATAAGGCAATGGCTGTATGAGCCAAATTAACATACCTTTATTCAAAAATGATGATAAGTTTGGAGCGCGGGGTCCTTTGGTCTATATAGCACCCTACCTCCAAACTTAACATTTTCCATGGGGGTTCATCAGGGCATTGGGAAAGGCAGGCCCAGGGGAACTGGGTGCTTGGGTCCAAAGGCAGCAAAATGGCACTTGGCCTGGGAGTTCTTTTATTGGTTGAGAATCTCAAATTGGCTACCTGATTAACTTGCTTTAAAGTTGTGGTCATGGGGTCAGGCTGCGGGCCTGTGCCTCTTCCTGGAGACGCGCTTGAATGGCCACTGGTGTAGACTTCAAATTCACGAAGCTAATAGTTGCCGCTTGAGTACCTCTATTAGGAGCTGTGATTGGTCTTCCATTTGGTGCAATAATTTCCTTGGTTTGGACTGTTTCACTGCATGGGCCAACATTCTCAGCCTTAGCGTGCGGGGGCTCAATCTCAGAAAAATACGGGCAGGCGGTCCTTTGGTCCACAGCCCCGCCGGCCTGATGGGATCTAGGGTAAGGGTTTGATTCCTGCTCCCGGGCCCAGGTTTTCAGAGAGGAAGAATTGTCAATCCTGACACAAAGCAAATGATGCGCTCAGGCGCATGTTAGCAGTTGTTGTGGAGAAGGAATCTCTTTTCATGATGAAATAGTTTTTGTTTATCTGTAAGGATTGATTGCTCAATTGATGAAGCACTGATGCCTTCAGTGCTCAGAGCATATCTCTGATCAGTGAGATATCTCTGTAATTTTGAGGCGCCACCCACAGCAGCAAGTTGGGTATCATTTAAATTGAGGAGGGCATCATTGACAATCTCAGGGGCAGTATGGTCTTTGGTGGTTGGTATGACCTGGCAAAGAAACCAGAGGATTAGTTGGTATAAGGGATCAAACAACTTGGTGTAGTCATACCCAGTAGTCAGGGCCTTGAATCTTGTAAACCCATAAGTGGTGAGTCTAGCAGGGCACACAACATTATCACATTTATAGTGATGTTGGCAGATTAGTCTTTTATCTTTACAGCTGAAGCTGTAGCCCTTGTAAACAAAACTGGCACCCTCTTTCTTAGTCATGATGGGGTAGCTGACTGGGTATGTGGCAGGCACAGCAAAGGTGCCATTTTGATTACAGATATTATGCACAGTGTATAGATCCCAGAGCTTAATTTGCTCATCTTCAGGAGCATCAGGCTCAGGATCCTGTTCCTCTTCCTCTTCAGGCTCTGAGGTGGGATCAGATTGGCAGTTGAAGTTGAACAACTTCTCTTGGGGGTCTGAAGGGGAGTATACACAAGAAGAGTGAGGAGGGGTAGGGCTGTTTCCCTCTGGTTCAGGGGAAGACATGGGTGTCTTGGGGGGGAGGTTTGACCTTAGCAGGCTGCTTTTTAGGGGTAGTTTTGGACTTATTGAAATTGGGAGGAGAGATCTTGGACTTGGAGGCCTTGATGGCCTTGGACACAGCTTTGTTGATGGACTTGGGAGGTATCTAAAATTGAATAAGTATCAAAATATGAGCAATTTGGGGGTTGTTTTTAAAGAGAAAAATGAGAATGTTTTAAATAAAAAAAGTAGTAAAATTTTTACGTAAAATTGTAGAAAAACTCTTAAAATATATAATATCAAAATTTCAATGTTTGTTGCTTTGTAAAAATAAATTTTATTAGTAACACAAGTATGCAAAACTTTGAGTTTTGACTGAAAACTTGCAGTCAAAATGGTGTTTTCAAAGTGACGTAATTGAGGTGCCATAGCTCAAAAACATAGTGTTTTTGACTTTTTTTATATTAAATTAACAAATTCCTGGTGGAGCTACCTCAACCAGGCCAAAGAGTAAAACTTAAATATTTCAAAAACTAGCCTATACAACTGGGGTAAAAAAGTACCCAGTTGATTAGAGGAAGCCAAAAAATATATATCTGCAAAGTTTCAGGCAATTTCTTACATTTTTTGCTTAAGTGGTTTTAGATGTGAAACTATACTTTTGAAAAGTGGAAAGCAAGAATTGCGGTGGGGGAATCAATATAGCGTAGCCTGGCGTCATATGTAATTTATCTTTATTTTCCCCTATCCATTGTGCGCATCAAATCAATTGGGTGATGTGAAACTCAGTGGAATTTGAAGTGACGTAAATTGAAATGGCCTAATCACCCCCCTCCATATTAAAATCACTATTAAAATATTTTATTAAGGAAACCCTTATCAACATATCCTTTTATAATAAAGTTATAAATTACATATAACAAGACTGGTTTTTTTACCCAGCAATGACAATCACTAGAAGGACTATCATAGTGGTGTCTTTTTAGATTGTTTTTATTATAAGTGTCTTAGATTAATACCATAGGAACATCTTCTGGCACTATACAACAGGCTTTTATTTAGTTCAGGTATAAGCTTATTTTAGTTAAAGATAAATAGTGTGATTTGTAATGACGTAAAATTGAGATGGCATAAACACATTCCACACTAAGTGATTTCATATGTAAATAAAGTTAGCAAAATAAGATTTAATTAATCTGACTTGAAGTGATGGAATTGAGATGGCATAAATTTGAGATGCTGCATTATAAAGGTACATGTAAATTTTACATTTTTATTATTTATATTATTTTTTGTGATTCAAAATCACTAACACAAAAAACGCCATCTTGAATTAAATTTGAGATGGCATAAATTGAAGAGCTGTTTTCAAAATGGTATGTTGTACCCCTGTTAAAGTGGTTATTTTTAATAAATATGTACTTTGGGTCAAACTTGGCATACTGATTCAAGAACAAATCATTTTTTACTTGAAAAAAATTTATATGGCAAAAGATGTTTATGATACTAAGAATGGGTTGATATATACAACAAATATACATAATGTTAATATCAAATGAATAGTATTACTTAAAGCTAATAAAAATCATAATTAAATCAATATATATTTATTAAATCTCTATTTGATACAATATAATAGATATAGTGTATTGGGATATTTTATTGTTATAAAAGGGGTTGGGGTTTGAACAAGTAAAAAATGTCGGAATTGGAGGTGATGATCAAGGAGTTGGACACGGCGGTGGCTAAAATCAAAGAGGTCAATCAAAAGGTGAAGGACATGCTAAAAGAGGTAGTGTTAGAAGGCAAAAAACTAGACAAACTTATTGTGAGGGCTGTGAAGAAGAACATAACCAATACTACCAAAAAACTTATAACCAGGCTCCTAAACATACAAAAAGATGTTCTTGACAACTTACAGTTCAAGCCACAGGGGTTTGCAACCGCAGAGGTGTGGTCAAAGGATCCTGAGATGTTTGAGCAACTAAAAAATAAAAAGAATAAAAACCAACAGAAGATAACCAGGAACCAGCTAGTGAAAAGTCCCGTGAAGCAGCCCCTGTAAAGGGTGCAACAGGTAAAGATATAGAAGAAGGTAAAAAATAAAGCATCAAATAAATAAAAAGATCTTACTAACTTTTTTATTCAGAAGAAACAGAAGGAGAAGTCCACCAGTATCTAAGACTGTACATATCTCAAACATTTTACAGCAACTACGTCCCCCACATAGGGCGTCAGCTGGTCCTGACACCAGCTGCTGCCTCCAAGATGATTAAAAAATTAGAAAAAAATTACCACATGAAGCAAGAACAACTTACAGAACTCCAACCAAAGCAGGATGACTCTGAATGGCGGGTCTCAGCTTTAGCTGCAGCCCCTAACCTGCACCTTGATCAGTACATCCAAGATCTTGGCTTCCACAAGCTCTTTTTCATGTTTGTCTGGGACTTTTTTGCAACTATGCCATACCAAAACCTACCTGAGATAGAGAGGACAAGAAGAAGTCTGTTTCTGTTTCCTGACCAATAATACAATATACCATATCCTAAAAAATTTAAGAAAAAATAACAAAGCTTAGCTATAGTTTGTCTGTTGTCTTGCCTGCTGTTGTAGGCGTTCTTGGAGACTTCAGGGCCTCCTAGTGCTCTGAAGAGACTGGAATACTGCCAACAATGAAAAAATTTTTGCCACTACATCCTTTAAAAATAAAATCAGTGCCCTATACAATAAATTTTGTGAGTTCTCAGCACTGTTTGCAGGACAGAGACTTTACTTGATTGTTTACCTAGATCTTGTTGTACTGATATGGATTGAAGAAAAAGCACACAACTGATTGGTTGTAATAATAAAGCTAGAAAAAATTTGCCAATTATTAAATGGAAAAAAATTGCCCCTGGATACAGCTCAATAGAGCATGTTATTCAGGATTCAGTTATTCTTGCCGTCACATGGTATGGCAGCTTCACCAGAAAAAATCCTCCTGGCCAATTGTATATAGTGCTCTTGTACTCAAGCCAACACAAGCTATATGAACTGCAGTCATTTCAACATATATGTTGGCAATAGAAATTACTAGTCTATTTCAACATCAAGACCTGGAATTTTTCTGCTCCCACCCCCAATAAAGCTCTAAACCCAAATACAATTTTTAGATTTTTATATATAATTACTTTAGAATATAATCAAATCATATATATTCTACAAATAAGTACACAATAAAAATATTCTGTGTATTCATTCATCCTTCTTGCTTTGTTAATTTTTATTACACATGACAGTATATAATTGGAATCATATAAAGAACATGAAGTAAACTAACCTAAATAAAATCATAATGAAAATATAGATATTTTTGTGTTATTTTTTCATTCATTCCTTCATTAATTCATTTAATTGGCTTTGCTTTGTTAATTTTTATTATAACTGACAGTATACACACGGAATCACAGAAATAAAGTCAATATAAATCAAACTAAATTAAAACAAATACTAAAAAATAAAATTTAAGAAAACCTTTGGAATAGCAAAGCCTTTAATTGATTGGCTGCTTGGATAGGCATGTAGGGAGAAAAAAATCTGCATGACCATAGAATTTGGCCACAGTTTCAGCTGGGAGGGTATGGACACCAGCCTGCAGCAAATTAAACAAGTCCTGGGCACAGGTGGTGCCTCTTTTTTGACTCCTTGTTTGAGCCACCCAAAGACCACCTCAATTGGGTTGAGGAATGGGGAATAGGAGGGGAGGAAGAGAAGGCGCAAATTGGACGTGGCTAATTGTTAGGAACCAATTTCTACACCAGGCTCAATCACTGGGAATTCTACAAGAACTTCTGCTACCCTGTGGAGACCAACATTATCCAGCACAATAACGTTGGTGACACCCAAACTGGTCACTCTGAGCTGCTCCCAAACCAATTGGAGAAATTCCAAGAGGGTCCCACTATTGTGGGAACCCTTGATCATCTGGTAGAGCTCTATGCTAAGGGGACCAAGAAGGGCTACCATCAAGTAGGCAACAGACCAGACAGCAACATGCTGGGACATACTGTTCTTTTCACCTTTGAGGACATACCCATACTTGTTGCGCATTGACAACACAAAAGAGGACTCATCAATGTAGAAGAACTTTACTGTGCCCTTCTCCTTGAGAGTAGTAACTGTCTCAGAGTCTTTTTGAAAGTATTTGACATTGTCTGGGCTATTAAAATTGTACAGAGATATCCCAAGTTTCTTTCAAGAGAATCTTAAACTCTTGACAGCGCAGTAGCAAGTGGAAACCAAAGCCTCAGCCCCAAAAGTGGACTTGACCATTGCCTGTATATTTGCCAGTTCAAGATGGCAGTCCCAGGTGATCCACTGGTGGATTGCCCATTTGTGCTCCTTGGTGAGCATGGTGGAAACGTGCAAGGATTTCTCTGCAGCAAGGACTTGACCTGTGTTAATTAATCTGTGAAAGGTCTTGGAAGCGTACTTGGGATCCACCCCAACAAGGGCTGCAGCTGCCTTGTAATTGCCCAATTCACGCATTAGCTTAAGCAGGATGATGCGTTTACTGTCAGGGATGCGCTTCTGAGTGGGCTTTTTAGCAGTGGGGATTGACTTGTTGGCATTGGGCACAGCACAGGGCATGGGCACCTTGGTGTAAAACGTAGCAACCTTTTTGAGCACCAACTGTCCCTTGTAAGTTCTGAAGAACTCAGGCTCCTTGTCCTCTTTCTGATTGCCATCACTGATGTAGGGCTTATAGCTAGTATCAAGTACAGGCTTCAGCTTCTCCAGCATGGCTGACGGGACCAACTCTTGCTGATACACAACGTCAAACACATACAAAGTAAGTTCTACCTCCTTGTTTCTAACTTTACTTTGTAGTGATGACCTTGGTGGGCTTCTGGGTCAGCTTTGGGAGCCAAGGGTTGATGCTCTGCACCCTAGCAGCTTGTGCTCCTTGAACCAGCTGTGTCAGTGCAGCATCACTATGGAACTCTCCCCTCCCATCTCCTTCTTGAGTAGGCACTTGGGTTGCACTAACTCTATTCTTTGACCCGCGGGGGCAACCGCAACTGCGGCGCACAACAGGTGCAATGGTAGTCTGTTGCTGTGTTCCTCCCATTTGAGAATTTAATAAAATATTAAATAAATTTCAATTAAGTTACTCCCTATTTTTAATTTTTGCTTTTATCTGAATATGGATATTTAATTAATATTTTTCCCACCCAAATTCCCAATTATAGATTTTTTATTTCTTAATTAGTTGTTTCTGGTATACAACACCCATTTTGAATACCTGGAATAATTTCCACCCAGTTTTTCCAGGTTTACGCCAAATTAAGCACCCAACATAATATTTTTAAAATTTATGTCTCAGATCTTGTGTCTTAAATAGATACCTTGGTATCATTCATTATTACAATCCATTGCACACATTGAGTAAGTGATTTTGTTTACATAGTGAGTTGTTTTTGTGTTTTGTTTGTGGATTGAGTTTTGACTCACCTTGCTTGGGTGTATTTTGTCACCAATTCACATAGTAAACATATGTACACCAAAATTTGACTCACACCATTTTTTTGTGAATCAATATATTTTGGATTGTATTTTGAATGATTTTGCTTTGCGTGTGAGCCCTTTGTTGCTGTGTTGACTCATTTTGCCCATTGATGCCAATAAACCCTGTTAACAGAGTGTATATTTTAACCTGAGAGTTGGATTTTGTTCAAATCTGAAATAATTTTTTTAAATCTGAAGTATTTTTGGTTGTCTCCATAGCTTTTAAAACTACTGTAGTTTCTAAACCTGTTAAGATAAACAAATATTATTCAGTTTAAAGTGTATGGGTTCAGTCAAACAACAAATTTAAACCTTTTAGATACAAATAAAAGCTAATTCCATATAAAATGTGTGGTATTTGGCAAAAAAGTCCAGTCACACAACAACTTATGCAAAATGGGAACAAATGTATGATGGTTCAACAACAAATGTACTTAGCACCAGAACACATGAGTTTCAGTCACATAATAAAGCTACCATGTTTACTATGTTTTTTAAGAACACATCAAACTCAGTCACAAAAGTTAAAAGCTTGATACAACAACAAACACCAATAGCAACTGAAACAGAAAACAAAAATATCCTAATATCAAAACAAATCAGTAAATCTATAATACTGTTACCAGTTCATCCTAATTAAGGTATACAATATAGAATATGAAGAGGAAATATATGCTCAAAGTGTCTATTTAGGATTAAATTATAAAAAAATCAAAGTGATCAAAACATACAATTGACAGTGCACAATTACAACCAAAAAATGGTTAATATAGAGTTCTTAAAGCCTAATTTGAAATAAATGGTAGTGACTACAAGCTTTTTAGGCTACTATATACTGACAGATAAACATTACATCAAATAAACTATATAGATAAAATTATTTATTTTATTTTTACACCATAATGGATGCATCACAACAGCAGAGCCAAGGATCTGAGGAGTACACCACAGATGTGGACGCCCTCATGGGTCAAAAATGGAGTTAATGCAACACAAGTGCCAACTCAGGAAGGAGACATGAGAGGAGGGAATATTGGTGAGGTTGCACTGACACAATCAGCTCAAGTTGCACAGGGTTCAAGGTCACAGAGCATAAATCCTAGGGTTCCAAAGCTGACCATAAGACACACAAAGTTCATAATCACCAGAACAGTAAATGACGTCACCACTAAGAGGGTGTCCTTGGTATAAAGCCCTGTATACCACTGACAAGTATATACTTCTGAGAAGTATAACAATTAAGATAAAAGGGAAAATTAAGAAGAGAATGATACTTTATTAGATATGAGTTTAGAGTATTATATAGTGTCATGAGAGGCCAAATGTTGTTCATGTACGTCATGACAGTCATGAAGCTTGTCCAAGTAGTGTTCTGCTTAGGACTCAAAAGGTTTGATCCCAATAACAGATGGGAAAATGATAAGAGTGCCACCAACTTAATGATTAGCCAGGGAATCATTCAGAGAGTTACTTGGAGAATTACTTTCCAGAGAGGGAGTAATTAAAGATGCTGCAACATCTCCCCCTGGGGTACTGGAAGGTGGAACCTTGGGATTTTTCTTGAGATTGTTGGAAATTTGGGCTTGATATTGATCCAGTTTGGCATTGAGCACAGGGAGTTGGGAGTTATGGTGTGCTGTTCTTGTTTTGCACTATTGGATGTAGTCATGGTTGTTACACTTGAGTTCTGTACATGTGCCTATTCCTTAGATGAGGTAGGTGTTGTTTGATTTGACTTCCTAGAAAATGCCTGGTCCTCATAATCCTGGGTCCAATCTGTGCATGTTGTGAATAATGACCCAGATCTTGTCCCCCACTGGAAGTGTTTCTGTTGTAGTGGGATTGCTTCCATATCAATCCTTTCTTTTCCCTTATTCTCTTGGTCCTTCCTGGTGCACTATACTTCAAGGTCACTGTTGTCTGGCACTTTTTCGGGCAGAGATAATTGTGGTCCTGACTTAGTGCTAACAATAGTGGGTTTATGCCCATGGACAAGCTTGTACAAACTTTTTCCTGTATTGCAATTAACTTGTGTTCTGCACACCATAAGCGCTATTGGCAGCATGTCAACCCAGGCTTTTGGATTGTTAGCAGATAACTTAATGAGGGCCTCTACAAGGGAGCCATTTAGTCTTTAAACTCTTCCATTTGCTTGTGAGTGATAGGGAGTAGCTATGGTGCTTTATTCTGTTTTTGGGGAGGTAGTTGTTGGTGTCAATGAATTTAAGTTTGGTTTTCCTGTCCATGATTAGGAGTTCAGGTTTACCAAACTTAGCTATGATTTTGTTGCCTTTAAATTGTCTTACATCATTTCCTTTATGTTCATTTGTAGCTTGTGCTACAGGCCACCTAGTTTAATAGTCAATAGCTGTGATAATGTACTTTTTGCATTTTTTTGCTGGGCATTGGTCCCACAATATCCAACAACCATACCTTGAAGGGTTGTGTGATGGATAAGGGTATTACTGACTTGGGGGGTGCCTTGGAGAGGGCGTACTTTTCACAGACTTCACATTGGTCTAGTAATTCCTTGATGTTGTCCAGCATGTTGGGCCACCAGTAGTGTGTCTTGAGGTATTCATGCAAGTTCCTGCTACAGGTGTGTCCCAGATCTCTGTGGTATCAAAGGATTTTGTCAATCTTTTGTGTTGACAGGACGTAGGGTACAGTATTGCCATTTGGTAGTATGTGATCTAGAATACCATATACCCTTTTGAACAGATGTTTATTCTTGAGGATTTTTCTTGGATGTCCATTGGTGTACCAGGTGGGAACCTTCCTTGGAGATTTCCTGTTATTAACATGGGTCAATTGGGGTCTCCATCAGTGCACAGGAGATGTTTGCAGTATAGCCTTGATAGGGCATCTGCGGTAAGCATTACCTTGCCTGGTTTGTATTTGATTATCATGGGGTACATTTTTATGGGGATCATCCATTCAGATTGTCGTCTAGATAGGTATTGTTGAGTCTTGAAGAATACCAGTGCCTTGTGGTTGGTTAACAATTTTAATATCTGTGCACCTTCCAGGTAACATTGTCACTTCATTAGACAGTAGACAATGGCTATCAGTTCCTTGTCATGTATCAGATATCTTTGTTCACTGTCAGAAAGCTTTCTTGATTCATATGTTACAGGGAGGAAGTCATTTTCTGAAGCTTTAATTAGGAGTGCTTTTCTTATTGCGTGATTGGAGGCATCAGTTTCTAACTTGTACACTCCTTTATAATTCAGATATTGCAAAATAGGAGAAGCAACCATACATTCTTTTAATTGCCAAAAGAGTTGATCTATCAATAGTGTCCATACAATTTTTTTTGCTGTGCCTGTGATTGCAGATAAGGGGACAGCCAAGGCTCCCCATCAGGGATGAATCTCCTAACATAGGCTAACATGCCTAGGAATGTACAGAGCTCACTCTTATTTTGTGGTGCTGGAATATTGGTTATGGCTTGTATCTTTTCTGGGTCCAGCTTAACTCTGTCCTTGCTGATAATGTGTCCTAAAATGGAATTTCTGTTGAGAATAAGTCACATTTTAAGGGCTTGGCTATGAGTTGGTTATCTTGAAGGGTGTGGAGGACCAGGCAGACGTCTTTCCAGTATTGTCCTTATTAGGGCTATATATTATTATGTAGTCAAGGTAGACAATAGCCCTTTTTCCAATGTGATATTTAAAAACTTCATTAATAAAGGTCACAAAGGTACTTAGGGAATTTCTCATGACAAAATTGAGAACAGCACATTCAAATGAGCCATAATTAGTTCTGAACACTGTTTTGGGTATGTCCTCTGGCTTAACGCAGATTTGGTGATAAACCGCTGTCAAGTCAATTTTTGTGAAGATTTGGGATCCCCCAGGGCGTCAAAAAGGTCATCAATCAGGGGAAGGGGATACCTGTTCTTAATTGTGACCTCATTGAGCGCCCTGTAGTCTGTGACCAGGCGGAGTCCTCCAGTTTTCTTTTATACAAAAAAGACAGCCATGCCAAACAGAGATTTGGAGGGTCATATGAGTCTTTTTTTAAGGGCCTTGTCTAGGTAGTCTTTAGTGTGTTTTCCTCTTGTGGTGTTAGGCAGTAGATGGGTTGTGCTTTAGGTACACTCCATTTTAGGTCAATTTTGTGTTGTATACCCCAATCAGGGGGTAATCCAGGTAGTGTCTCTTGGAATACAGAGGGGAATTCACTGACTAGCTGGTCTCTAATGGGGGCCTGTTTCTGTCAGGTTTCTGAGTTTTTGAAGGGGATAACCTCGTACGTACAGGTGCTTCAATTGATTTTGCTAGGGTCAGTTTCTTCTCCTGTTTCCATGATTTTCACAAATACATGGTCCCTCATGAGAGTGTCAAGATGTGTTGGGTATACATGGCGGTGGACTTCTCCTTGCTGTATAGTGAGGGTGGCACTGTCCCAGTTGATATGAGGGTTTGTCTTTCTCATCCAGTCCAGGCTAAGTATGACATCATACTTGGGGATTGGTATGATTGGGCCACTAAGAGTAGTCTTTATGTCTACTATTTGGGCACAGAAGGGGTTTGTTTCTCTGGTGACTGGTGTGCTCCTGTTATCTGCTATGATAACTATCTTGACATTACTTTGAACCGTGGGTAGTTCCATGAGCTTGGAAAATCTTTTGTCAACAAGGGATTGGTCTGTTTCAGTGTTGTATAATGCTGTGCCTTTATATCTTAAAAACAGAAAGGATAAATGAGGAGCTTATTTCTAGTTTGGGTAGCAAACAGTCTAGGATCCCTGGAGGGTACTTGGATCATGATGATTGAGTTCACTTCTTGGTCCCTGTACAAGCCTTGCAAAGTGGGGGAGGGTGACTTGCTAAGCACTCTTCTGAGCTTTTCTATCCTTGGTGGTGTTATCACTAATCATTTGATTTACTTGAGTAGTTCAATTTCCTCCTCAAGAATGAGGGTTATTGGCTTGGTTGTTCTACTTGTTGGGCTGAGGGGCCTTTTTTGCTGTGGGACTTTCCTTTTGTTTGTTGGTTACATTCAGGTCATCAGATTTTTGTGCAGCTCACTTCACTTCCAAAAACACGTCTTGAGGGTTCTTGCAGCAGCTCATGTCAAATTGGCATCTGAGTATATGGGGAGGCCATTATAGAAGTCCAGTTGTGGTCCAGCCTCATCAAAGTTAATAGTGTTAGGAGCTTGGTCACATATGTATTTGTAAGCTGCAATGTACTCCTTGATTATTCCTGTCATTTTGAAAGTTCCAAGTTCTATCATGATCATAACATCAGAGTCCTTGATGGCAAGCTTTTCTACAGAAGCATTTTTGAACATATCACAGTCTTCATGTGATCAGGGTGTTGGTTGAACCATTCACTCACAAAGCAGGAGGAAGCACTGGTAACTTACAAGGCAATTTCACTTGCCCAGAGTCTTCAGGGATAGCTCACTTGTGTGAACTTATTTTGGGTGCTTTGAATCCAGAGTTGGTGTTTTCTTGGCTAGTCCTGAGTACGTTTTAATTTCTGCTGAGTGTAGGTGTTGGTATACAATGTTGAGTAATTTAATTGCTTCAGGAACTGGAGGCAGGTTCAGGTCTCCTTGAGTGCTGAGAAAGTTGTACTGCTAGGCAGGTACAAGAATATTGTTGAAGGCAGTGAATCCTTTGGGTATTGTAGGGTCTTGCCCAATAAGGCGCAAGATTATAAACTATACCATGCAAAGCGTTTGGATTTAAGTTTAAAAGATATAAGAAAGTAGGCACAGTTTGTAGGAGTACCTTTAACAGACCTGCCAAAAATTATGATTAGACACAAAAAGTGTAATAGAATTAACTAATCCTAAAAAACTATATAAAATAAAGTGTTAAACAAGGATTTTTGATAACCAAAGGTATATTCACATCAGGATATTCCTCATGGGAATATCTCAACATAAAGCTAGTCAAGTTATCCCTAAAGTGAAAAAATGGTGACAAAAAGCTAAATACTTGTTGTCTAACTATTTCCATTCTAATCATGCTAGCTGTTTGAGCCTGGTAGGCAAATTTAAAAACTGACAAGGTATCTAATCTAAACCTAAGCTTCTTTTAATCTAAAAGATGAAAACCTAAGCAAATTTTGAAGTTAGAATTTGGAGTATGAAAAATATAATTGAAGTAAAAAAACTGTAAACAGTGATTGGGGAAAACCACTTAGAATTTCAGCTTAAAAAGCTTACTCCTCTGGTGTCTTTATTTATAGGCAAAAAAACCAAGTCTTGGGGAGATCTTCAGGGAAAAACAGGGGGTTTTCTGAACAGATGCAATTGACAGACAGAGGAGAAGAACACATGGTGATGGGGAAGCAGCTGGCAACAGGAGCCCAAGATCTGCATAAGAAGTGGGGAGAACAGCAGTTGCGTAAGCCAAGGAGTTAAAAGTTAAAAATAAAACCTATCTAAGAATAGGAATTATATAAAAGTGAATCAAATTTGAGTCATGCACACAAAAGAGCAAAAGCAAAAGTGACCCAAAAGCAAACAAAATCAAGGTAAGTTTTTGATTAAAACAGACTAATACAATCTAATTCAAATATTAATTTGAATTTAGAATTCTAAAGCTTTTCTGAAGCCTGCCCTTTGGGGCAGGGTACAACAGAGACGTCATGATATTCTTTGTATTGTCTCCAGCCAGTGGGGAGTGCCATCTGCTAGGTTTTTTCTTTGGAGGAATTTTTCCTTTAAGTTGTGTAGGTGTGGATAAACTACCTGTGCTACCACTGTCAAGTTTATACTTCTTAGAAGTATAGTAAATGTGATAAAGGTGTTGCAACCAAGGTTCAAACCTTGCCTGCTAACATATCTTACAATACACAGGGGGCGCTCAATGAGTTGCCCCTTGACGTATCTAACATTATGAATGAATCTGATGGCAATGTCAAATGGCGGGCACTTCATCCTAATTAGGAGCGTTGCCAATTTGACCCGCTGATCCCTGCACAAGTTATTCTTTGGCTTCAAACCCTACATGGAACTCCCCACTATGCCACCCCCTTGTGGCCTTGTGGCTTCCCCATTTATTATATTAACCACAATATCTTACAATAAACAATACCTTCTCTTATTATTCTGTCCTTTCCTATTGGACTGTTGTCTTCCCCAATTCCAATACTGAACTCTCATTGGTTCAGTTGCAACAGTGGTAGCAGAAGTAGGTTCCAACCTATCTCAAAAACAAAATCCCTCCAAGAAAGGACAAAGTACGGGCTGCATGGCTACTCCACAACAAGAGACGTTCCTTCCAATCCCCAAGGGGGACATTCCCAAAGGATATGTCATCTATCAAGATCAGTTAGTTCTTACCAGTGTATACAATTGGCTCCGCCTCAGGCAGCATGACACTAGCGTCATCCTGCCACAGCCATATCTGTTGCAATGTATGCTCAACCTCTAACTAGAGTCCTTCACTGGCAATGTCAAAGGAGCTGACATTGTCAGTTGGCTCCAGTCCACTGAAACGCGCCTCCGTATCTGTCAGGTTCCCAAGTCCATGTGGGTCGCCACTGCATCTGGCCGCCTTACGGGGCCTGCCGCTGTGTGGTTTACCAACTGGGCCAGCCAGGAGTTTGACGTCACCTGGGCAACATTTCAAGATGCTGTCAAGTCCCAATATAGTGAAACCTTCTCCCCCATTATCTTGGGGACTCCCCTCTTAGCCATCAAGCAGACTGGTTCCGTCCCAAAGTATCTCGCTGCTTAGCAACAAGCCCTTGCTGCCGCCCCTGAAGCAGTGACCAATGGGAATGCCATGTTGCTCACTCTCATTGTCAATGGGTTAAAACCCCATATTTGCAAGTGGGTTCCCGTTGGCTGCTGCACCTCTATTGACAACTGTTATAAAGCCATCGTGGAGGCCAGTAACCAGGCTTCAATGGGCTTCCACTGCACCAACAATACTCCACCTCAACCACGTCCTGCACCTAACAATGGCCAAGGTCAAGTGGGCTGTTGCCAACCTTGACAGCAAGAAGGTGCAGCTAAATTCCCCCGCAAGGGGGGAGCTCCAGCTAGCGCTAATCAAGGACCAGGGAAAAGCCTGGGGGTTGTAACAACAAGAGGCCTTACAACCCCAACTGACCCGCCCTCTCAGCCCTTGCTTGCAAAGAACTCCTGCAACTACAATCTTCACGAGGTCAAAACCCTAGACGTCTTTCAGGTCCATAGCAGCAACCCTGTGTTGCAAGCCGCTCATTCTGCAAATAAAGTAACACGCTTGTCCTATCCCTTCTGTTTCCGTGGAAACACCCACAAGCTACTGGTAGACACCAGGGCTGATCACACCATGGTAGATCAGACATTTGCTGACTCCCAGCAGTTAGACCAGGTACCCAGCAGATTCAAAGCAGTACACGTAGCTGATTCCCGCAGAATTGCCATCACCCACAAGACAGTACTCTTCTCCGTAAGAATGGGGAACGTCCAGATTAAGCTCTATGGACCAATCATGGCAGGCCTCAGCCACAACGTAATTGCTGGCCTTAACTGGCTCCGGCATAACCGCCCTTACATTGACTGGGATACCTCTGTCATCACCCTCAATAGAAATGGGGTGGGTTTTCAGATTTACCCCAGGGAAATGAACAAACTACTACATGACACTGTGTTTGTCAGAATGACAGAAACAGGCTCATACAATTTCAAGGGTGGAAACTAGACTTTAACTAATGTTCAATTGAAGTTATCCATGAAGAATCATCTGCAGTCCCTCCCTTGTCATCATTAACACCACCAGCGCTAGCTGCACTCCTTGAGGAGCACAAGGACATATTCAGTGAAACACTCAAACAACTACCTCCACCCCGGGAGATCCAGCACGCTGTACATTTTCAAGGGTTGTTACCTAAAGCACAACCATTATACTGTCTCACACCAAAGGAAGATGAAACCCTCCACCAGCACCTTGTGGATGCGCTTGATAAGGGCTTCATTTGCCCCTTGCTCTCTCCATACAGGGCAGTGGTCTTCTTTGTAGCTAAGAAGGATGGGACTCTTTGCCTGGTCACAGACTACCACACCCTAAATGAGGTGACAGTTAAAAGTAAATACCCCCTGCTGCTGATTGACAACCTGTTTGATACACTCGCAGGTGTGAAGGTTTTTAGCAAGATTGATCTCACTGTGGGGTACAACCAGGTCTGCATTGCACCAGGGAATGAGGCAAAAACTGCCTTCCGCACACACTACGGGTCGTTCAAGTGTTGTGTTATGAACTTTGGAATGATCAACACTCCCTCCACCCTTGCCAGGTTGATGAACAGAGCCTTTGAGGAACTGATTGGAAAGTGCGTGGTGGTGTACCTTGACAACATTATTGTCTTCAGTCAAGATCAAACCACACACCTCCAACACCTCTGTGCTGTCCTCAACACCCTTCAGGAAAACCATCTAAAAGCTAAACCCTCCAAATGTGAGTTTCTCAAGTCGGAGTTGTTATTCCTTGGGCACACCATCTCTGCCCAAGAGATAAAGCCCAACCCTGCCAAAATCAAGGCAATCACTAGCATGCCGCCCCCCACTGATGTGGGCCAAGTGCAAACATTCTTAGGCATGGTTGCCTATGTACGCAAGTTCATCCCCAATTGTGGAGAACTAATTGCACCCCTCACTGAGCTCCTCAATACCAAACAGCGCTTCCATTGGACCCCCGCCAGAGATCAAGCCTTCAAGACGTTGAAGCAAAGGCTCACAATGGCACCAGTACTGCAGTTCCCCAACCAAAACTGACAGTACAAACTCAAGACTGACACCTCTGACAGGGCCATAGGGGGCGTGCTAAGGGTAGAAACTGACAATGGCGTCTTCCTCCCTGTAGCATATGAATCCAGGAAGCTCACTGACTCAGAACAACAATATCCCATCCATGATAAAGAGCTGGCAGCCATTGTACACTGCGTGGAGAAGTGGCATTGTTACCTGGAAGGTGCGACCTTCCCACCCCGCGTTCTGACGGACCATAAGTCACTCCAGTATTTCAACACGCAGTTCCATCTGACACACTGCCAAGCAGAATGGGTTGAAAGTCTGTCCCCCTATCAATTACGCATCAAATATAAGCCTGGAAAAGACCTTGTTACAGCTGACGCTCTTTCACGGCTCTACATGGCGTCCATCACTGGGGACAACAGTCTGGACCCAGACTGGCCCATGCTCTACCTGCGCCCTGAGGCAACCTGCTACAAGGGCCTTAACTCGGTCACCATCTCCAAGCTGAAGGATAACAAAAGTCAGTTCACCGTCAATGCTGGAAACGTCTGCCGCCAAGCAGAGACAGGTGAGAAGACGCCGTATATTCCCACCACACAATGAGGAGACACCATCTTGCACTACCACCAAACCTTGGCTCATATCAGAGGGCGTAACCTCTTTGAGATCATGAAACGTAAGGTTTGGTGGCCGCGCATGCGCCAAGACATCTTGGACCTCCTCAAGACATGTGTATTGTGTGAAAAGAATACGTCCAAACCTGCAACTCCTAAGTCTATCCTACCCATCAAGGCTATGGAACCCTTTGAACAGTGGGTCCTCAACATTGTGGGACTGCTTCCCAAAGACAGACTGGGTAAGAAGTATATTATCACCGCTATCAACTATTTCACGTGTTGGCCAGTGGCCTGGGCCACAACCAACCACACTACCACCACTGCTACCCGCTTTATTGGCAAGGAGATTATGGCTCACTTTGGACAACCCAAGCGCCTCATCACAGATGGCGGGCCTGAACTTGTTGGACACGTTGTGAAGGCATACTGTGTCAAGAACGTGCTCCAGCATATAGTCACAACCCTCTACCATCTGCAAGCCAACGGGCGCGTGGAACAGTTAAATGGCTCCCTGGTTCAATTGATTGCCAAGCTCTCACAAGAGCACCCTAATACTGTGTGGACTGAACATCTTCCCACCGCCCTACTGATCCTGCAAGCAAGAATCAACAGGGGCACTGGGTTCAGTCCTAACACCCTGGTCTTTGGAACACCTGACGGTCTGACAGGGGTTGAACAGGGGAAACTATGGTCCAAGGTTCCCGACAAACCCCCCTTAGTGCCAACTCCCTCCCTAGACCAATGGCGCGCCAAAGCCCGGGAGATTAAACACAAGCAGATTGCAGGGGGGACAAAACACCTCAAAGCTAGGTACACTGTAGGTGACCCCGTCTACACCCTCAATCCCAATTCTGCCAAATTAGAACCCAACCACCTAGGGCCCTTCAAGGTAGCTGCTGTCTACAACAACCACACCTACCAACTAGAGGATGCCCAGTGAAACACCAAGAAACTCCACCACAATTGCTTGCGCCCCTGCCGTGCCATCCCCACACAAAGGTTGTTTGTGCAGACCTGTCCAGACCTTCCGCAGACTCCAGTCCTGGTGTCTGACGACAAGCAGGGGGCAAGGGGGGTGTTGCAACTGAGGTTTGAACCTCGCCTGCTAACGTATCTTACAATACACAGGGGGCGCTTGATGAGTCACCCCTTGATGTATCTAACGTTATTAATGAATCTGATGGCAATGTCAAATGGCGGGAACTTCATCCTAATTAGGAGCGTTGCCAATTTGACCCGCTGATCCCTGCACAAGTTATTCTTTGGCTTCAAACCCCACATGGAACTCCCCACTATGCCACCCCCTTGTGGCCTCCCCATTTATTATATTAACCACAATATCTTACAATGAATGATAACGTCTTTTTATTATTCTGTCCTTTCCTATTGGACTGTTGTCTTCCCCAATTCCAATACTGAACTCTCATTGGTTCAGTTGCAACAAAGGGAAAATAATAAGAGACTGATAATTTATTAGATATGAGTTTGGAGTACTATATAGTATAATGAGAGGCCATATGTTGTCATGTATATCATGGCAGTCATGGGGCTTGTCCAAGTGTGTTCCTCTTAGGGCTCAAAATATTTGATCTCCATAATAGATGGGAAATGATAAGAGTGCCATTGGCTTAATGCTTAGTCAGGGATTATTTGGAGAGCCACTAAGATAATTGCTTCACCAAGAGGGAGCAATCAAAGATTTTGTGACACTTGTAAACCTCATTTTAAACAAAAAAAAGCAATAGAAAGTCTATTAGAACCAGTAAAGAAAAGTACTTCCAGAGTATCAGTTTTATTCAATTGTGCAGTCCTATTTGAGATTGTTGTGAATTCCAATATTCACGCTTTATTGATTTTGCCTTTGTTAGATTATTTTGAGGATGAATCCCTTTTTTTTGATTTTTTCCCTCAAAATGAGTCTGTTTCTGAAATAGAAATTCAACTTTTTGGTTTCCTGATTCTGCAAAAATCACTTTCCTCACTTGTTCTTGTGGCAAGTGATCCTACTGTCCTAATATTGTTTTGTGGTATCACTAAACAATACATATTCCAATTTCTTATCCTCAATAAAATTTAAGTTATATTCAAATTTCTGTCTTTGCGTTTTCAAGTACTTTGGCGCCTCTCTCTAGCCACAACTAGTAGAGACTTATCATTCAGGGCCATAAGGTAATCACATCACCTTCCCTGCCAACTAACCAAGACTTAGTAAAAATTTAATCCCAAGGCTAGGATTTCCCGTTGTGTGTCTATGCTGTGCCTCAGAGCTTAAAAAATGGTGCTCACTACAGGGGCTATAAGCCCCTTGGTTATCCCTTTTGCCACTACGTTTTCAGGCTCATCTCTTTCTCCAATACAGGAGCTGTCTTTGCCTGAAATTACCTGTCTTCCTATTGAAGAGACCATATCAGACCCACCTATTGTCCCCACTGTCTTGAACTTAGGAAATTTTCCCTGTCTAGTAGCTTACCCCATGGGTACCCTGGACTTGGAGCAAGTCATGGCAATAGCTCTTAGAATAGCCTGTGATGAATTCATCCCTTTCCTTTAATTACATTTTAATTGAGAAGAATACTACAAGTTAATTGTTACCCTGCAGTTCCTGAAACATCTCCTCTCAGCAGCTGGCTGTGATGATCATCTACTATCATCCTATGTGCAGTCCTCCTTAGCCCATCACCAAATGTTGTTGGGGCTTCACATCCAAAAGATTTCATCTCTTCAAGCCTCTGTCACTAATCATTGGGATCAGTTTGCTGATTACCAGCAGTGGATTCACTCCCTGTTTTCCTTGGTATCTGATAATCAACACAACTCCATTACCTCTCAGGCTTGCTTGGTTACTTCCATAGAGCAAATGCGCCAGTGCATCCCCAAGTAGATAGGGGAACATCTGCATGAGTTTCACTAGTTAGAAAAACCTTTGCAAACTCAAGTAGACTCCACCCTGAATGCCTACCTCTCTGGTTTCAAAAGGATTGTGCAACAGCTCAATGTGTTTATAAACTACTCCTTTGACCAATTGCAACAGTTAGCAGACCTTGCTACTAGAGGTCTCCACAATCTACAAGAGGAGTTTGATCAAGAGAAAGCTACCACAGCTGCCTCCATGGCTAAGCTTCAAGCCCAAGTGAACAAATTGTCTGCGCCTAAACTGGATACTTCTCCATACCCTCTTTCTGATCACATGATGGATAGAGAAAAGAAGTTACAGGATGCTATCCAAGAACTACGTGCATCTACTTGTAGTCAAGGACGCCCCACAGATTCTCTGCAGCCAGATCCTCAAGTACTTGCCTTGACGGCACAAGTTGCCACCCTACAACAATAATTTGCTGTTCTTTGCAATACTGTGGCAAATATCACTATTTCAGTTGAGATCACTGACAAATACAGCTGCTGCCCTGGATTGCCCAGGAACCCTTGAATCTAGTGTTCTAGGGAGTTGATTTCCCTAGCCAATGAAGTAGATCACCTGAAGCAAGATCACCTCAACCTTGACAAGAATGTTCAAGAGATGAGTGAGTTAATTGACTCTGTAAATGACAGGTTTTCCCCTTGCCTCTCAGTGGGACCTTCTCTGACCTCCTAGTTGGCTGAGCTTTCTACTGTGATAACCACACATAGTCAACAGTTAGATTTTACTGAAAAACAGACCAACCAGGCTAATAACTTGGTTTCCTGCGCCTCTGAGACTTTGACCACTCTTGAAGAAAGTGTCCTCCAGCTGTGGGCTTTACAGCCCCCTTCCAAATCTGAAGCTGAATTATCCCCATGTATAAATGTGCTAGATATTATCAATGATGGCCCTACTCCAAAGCACACTTCAAACCTACCTTCAAGAAAGTCTTTGATCCCAAAACATCCACCATTGTGGCATTCCTGACCATCTACAAAGCAGCCATGCAAAGGGCCTCTGATGATGTTAAAAAGGAGCACATTCTAACTTGATTGCACCCAACTTGCCAGGAGGTAGTAGTGCCAGAGCTGCCCAAAATTGAGACTTGGGAAGAGACAAAACAGCTTCTAATCAATGAGTTTGGTGCTGACCTTAGTTTGGAAGTGAAAAGAACGCTCTTATGCACATTGCCTTCAAGCCCAAAGAGACTTTGGCCAAATTTTTGGACAGGTTTTATATGGAAGGGCAGCAATTGATAAATAGTAGACAGCTGAAAGCACATGAAGCTTACATGGCTTGTGCTCAAGCCATCAAAGTCAATCAATTTATGTGCCTCCATTTTAAAGCTCACAAGGCCATGCCTTCATCTATGAAAATTATAAAGACACTGTTGCAGGACATGAATCTCACTCACTCTGGAGCTGTTGTGACTGAGAACCAAGCAGCCTCTAACTCTGGTTCTTCTTTCTGTGCCCTTGCATCCTTGCTATGAGCTTCCAGAATCCTCATAGACGCCAAGGTTGCCATAACTGCAGACAGATAGATCATCACTATTGAGTCTGTACCAATCCTTGGGTAAAAGGTGCCAATCCCAAGGACCAGACAGGAAAAAAAATCAACCTAGAGGCAGAGCCGCTCTTGGTTGACAATCCTTCCCAATCTCATCCAATTTCCCCCTCTGTAGCAGACTCTGGGCCTGCCAACACTGAGGCTCCTCTCATTCTGCTATTATTTCATGATATATCTGACAATTCAGAAATGGATGATTTGGATAATGAAGATCCTGATGCCTATGAATACTCAGTTCTAGCAGTTCCCAAAACCATTACAGTCCCTTACAAACTATGCAATAGGAAAACTACAACAACTATCAAACATCTTCCTGAAGCCAAGGAGGTTGTCTCTTTTCCATACCTCACACAAGCTAAGAAGTCTCCTGTGTTTATGGAATCTTCTGATGAAGATGCTGAATTAGCTGATGCTGTTTTCAAAAATGTTTCAGTCTTGCTTCCCCTTCAGACTGTCTACAAGGAGTTTCCAGGCTTGAGGTGAATGATCAAAAAAGTGGGACAAAGAATTAGCTAAGCCCAAGATATACTGGCCGTCCTCCCACACTTTGGTTATACCACTACTTTTGTAGAGATATCTATCAAAAAAGTGAAGATCAAGACCGTCTTGGACACTGGGCCTCCTGTTAATGTCATTTCCTCAAAGCTTGTAAATAAGCTTAAACTCGCCCCCAACATTAATTACTATCAGTTATATGGTATCTCTGGGTTGTCCATGACTTGTACTATAGGGGCCTATTCCGCCCTCACTATGTGGTTTGGTAAACAACTCTTGGCCGCACCTGCTGTAGTTTTGGAGAACAAGAGTTACAATCTTTTTGTTGGTACCCAGTTCTTAGAGAGTACAATGGGATCATCAACTTAAAAGATTTCTACCTCTCTATCTTAGGGTATGAAGTCCCTTTAATCTTTGAAAAGCCTGTCAAAGTTCTGGGAAACGCTTAAAGAGGTGTGCCCTAGAATACCCTACTGGTGTCTTCACTTTGAAGCACCATACACATTTTTCCAACATGAAGTGTCCCCTATGGCTTGCCCTGAGTCTGAAGGGATTCTACTCCTGGCCACGTCTGCTGTCACCATTTCACCTGGTTCCCAGGACATTCTAGACTCCCAAATATTGTATGAGATGCCCGAGCATACATTCCTAGAGTTGTAATTTCCTCCCTTGCTAGGACGCAACAAACTCCATCTCTGCCCAGGAATTGTGGATGTCTCTCATAAAGACCCTGTTCAACTGCTGGTTGCCAACTTGACTGCTCTCCCCATACATGTGTCTAGAGGGCAGATCATTGGCTATGGCAAGCTTCTAAAATCTCATGATGTTCTATATCTATATCCCTTTGGCACCTTACAAGACTTCAACTTACCTGAAGATGAACCACAGGTCCTATCCCTGTTTAACAGTCAAAACTTCCTGCAACTGTCTCCAGTACAACAGAAAGAAGTACTCAACCTTTTGGATCAGTTTTCAGATATCTTTGCTAAAGATAGCACTGATTATGGTCTAGCCAAAGGGGTTATTAATCAAATTGATATGGGTGATGTCCCCCTTTTGCGCCAAAACCTTACTGCTGTAGTTGAGTATAAGACGCTCAGGTGTCTAAAAAGCTCAAAAACTGTTAGACTCTGGGTTAATTACTCCTTCCCAAAGTCCATGGGCCTCCCCTTTACTCATCTTGAAAAAGAAAGACAGAGGTCACTGCATTGTGATGGATTATTGACAGTTAAATTTCTTGACCAAGAAGGATTTTTACCCCTTGCTGTGTATTGATGATGTGCTCTGCTGCCTTAGAGACTCTAAGTTCTTCTCAGCTATGGACTTAGCATCTAGTTACTGGCAAGTTGACCTTTCCCCTGAAGATAGGCAAAAGGCTGTGCTTATCACTTCTGAAGGGCTGTTTGAGCCTACCTGCATGCCTCAAGGGCAGTGCAATTCCCTTTGCTATCTTCCAACAGACCATAGACTTCATTCTTTGTGACTTGAAGCTTTCATGTGTCCTAGTGTATTTGAATGATATAACTGTCTTCACCACAACCTTTACTGATCATCTGGTCCACCTAAAGGAAGTGTTCCTTAAGATTTGAGAGGCCAGCCTCAAGTTGAAACTGTCTAAATGTGCTTTCTTCAAGGAGCACCTTGAGTTCTTGGGTCATGAGTGTCAGGGCCCAGAATGCCCTAGATAACCAGCTGGTCTTCTTAGAGGCCAAACAATCCAAAGCCTGGAAATATTTACCAATTGTCTCCCAGAGCAAGAAAACCCCCTTTTTAATTAACAAACAGCCCAGGATTTGAGAGGCTGTCATGAATGACATTTCAATACTTGTATTGAAAGCCCAAAAGTAAAACCCGGGTTCCCAGAAGACAAGTCGAGGACCCGCCAATTTGTAAAAAGGGGGGCACAAATGGGTAAATATTTTTGCTTCCCCCGCCAAAAGGGGGGCCCCCAAAAAGACACCCAAGGCAAAAAGGGGGGGGGGGCCCCCCCTTTTAAAATTGAAAACTGGGTAAATGAGTTTTTTGGAGCCCCCCGCCCCCCCACAGAAACCCCCACAAAAATAAAAAGATGGTGGCACCTGGGGCGGAAACACAAACAAAGAGGTGGGGGTGGTGCTTGGGGGGGGGAAGGAAAAAAAATATTATTTTTTTCTTACAGCCCCGGCGCCCGCCCCCCCCCCGGGGGGGGGGGGGGGAATGGGATTGGGGGGGGGGAGAGAGAGGGAAAAGGGAAAAAAAAAAGGGCGCTTTTTTTTTTTAGAGGGAGCGGACCGGGTCTGGCCCCCCCCCACCCACGCCAACCCACGCCCCGCCCGCGCCCCCCCCGCACCCTACCCAAAAAAAAAAAAAAGAAAAGGGGGGGGAAAAAACCGGGAGGGGGGAAAAACAAAAACCTTTTTTAAAAATATATTTTTAAAAAATTTTTTTGATTAAATTTTTTACACATCTTTTTTTTTATTTTTTTTTTTATTTTTATTTTAATAACACCGGGCCCCCCCCCCCCCCCACCCCCCCCCCCAAAAATGGCCCAAGGGTCTTCCGCCCCCTTGGGGCCCCCTTTGGGTTTTTTAATTTTACCAAATCCCCCCAACCCCGCCGATTGGATTTTGATGAAACCCATTGCCTACACCAGTTGTGAGGAGAGGAAGGATAGAAGGGAGAAGAGAGAGAGAGGAGAGGGAGGGGGGGGTGGGTTCCTCTTAAAAAAAAAAAACACCCCCCCCCCCCCCCCCTCCCCCCCCCCCCCCCCCCCCCCCCCCCCCCCCCCCCCCCCCCCCCCCCCCCCCCCCCCCCCCCCCCCCCCCCCCCCCCCCCCCCTTCTCTCCCAAAATTTTCCCCCCCCCCCCCCCCCCCCCCCCCCCCCCCCCCCCCCCCCTTTTCTATATTATAAAAAAACACCCCCCCCCCCCCCCCCCCCCCCCCCCCCCCCCCCCCCCCCCCCCCCCCCCCCCCCCCCCCCCCCCCCACCCCCCAGAGGCACACAAGCCTCAAATCCCTGGCTTTGATTCTATTAATGAATTTGGCTCTCTTAATTATTGGGAAATGATACATTGGGAGCACAATTGTTCAATTGCCCAATTGGGCTCTTGATTGCTCACAGGTTCTATAATTAGCTGTGGCACCTTGGCATGCTGCAGCTCAAGCAAGGTTCTTTTTATGCTGATCAATAATAACTCATCCCTAAGCTCTAGTATGAAATTCCTGAGGGAAATTGTCGATTTGACTGTAAATAATGCTACCAGATCCCTAGTGGCACAAAAGACTGCATTTTTACCAGTAAGTCTAAGTAGTGAGGAGGATAAGCCTTCCTTACTGTTGACATCTTAAAATAAACGTCTTATACTCCCAGTACCCATTATTTTCTTGCAGGAATTATCTATTTTTGCTCTAATATATTTATTCTGTTTAAATCTATTTGTGAATCTAATACACATTATAAACACGCCTATCCATTCCCTCCTGGTTCAGCTCCCATCACTTTGGTCAAACTGCCTAGAGTTCTTGACTCGGAGTTCTTCCATCCCCACTACCTGAATCTCCCTTCTGGCCACCCAAAAGTGACTGTCTTGCCTAGCATAAAGGAGATTCCTATTACTTCTCCACCCAACGCAACTCCTGCTCAGGATTTCAGTAAGTTGGGGTTTGTCTATATAACAGTATTGGGGCTGGTCAACCAGGTTGTGCCCCATACTGGGAGTTGGCGCCCCCCTAGCTACTGCGGTAAGCTACCTGGCCAGAATTGTGCCTATTGTGTACATGGTCTTCCAGGCCCGGCCTGCCTTCCCTGTGGGAGTCCAGCCAGACTCTGTTATGGGCTGTGACAGTATGTTTACCTTAACAAAATTAGTGACCCTGGGCCCTATTCTTCTTTGATTATAGGAGCATCTTGTATGCTTTTATTTTTGACTCCAGCTTACTATCTAAGACAGTATATGACCAAGAAATGATAAACAAAAAAGCCAAGAAGGAGTTGTTGCCAAGCCATCCTAGGTCCAGACTGTGAAAATCTCCACCTTGAACCAAAACACTGCTGCCCCTACAAACTTTCCTGACCTGCCAAAAATGGACTTGGCTGGTTTCATAAAAGGAATGATCATAATAAGTGCCCTGTTTTGTGCTCACTCTGAGAGCTTCAGAGACAACACCATGAAAGTTATGATGGTGGCCGCCTAACTGAAGGATGAGGCCAGAGAAACCTTCTTGATCAGCCTAGAGGAAGACCTGGATCTCATACTCTCCTACAACCAATTCCTGGAGAGAATGAACTCTGAATACCCCTGCTGGGGCCAAGATCTAAGACTACATGGAGCTCATCTGCCTTCCCCAAGGAAGGGATGATCTGGAGACCTACATATAACAATTCCTACACCTGGAAGAGGCCACCAAGATTCCTGAAAATATATCAGGGTTGCATTTCAGAAACAGTTTTAATCCACACCACACCAGCCTAATGAGACACCACCAATGCAACCTCCCCAAAGACAAGCTCTTGGCAATTGCCAGAGTCATGGACTTCAGCCAACCACAAGGATACCAAGCTGGTTAGCCCCAGAACAGCCAAACCTCTGGTGCTAGTAGGTGTCACGGTAAGTTCCATAATGCTGGGATTATTTGGCTGAGTAGGAAAGCTCAGAAAGCCATAAAGCCTTTGACAAAACTGACTGATTTAACAGACTTGAATCAAACAGTTGATTGAAAATGAGTTACAGCTGCTCCAGTTTGCTGGTTGGACCTGATTCTCCCCTGTAATTTATGTTGATAAATTGACGTAATTTAAGGGTCACCAGATATGAACTTATTTATCAGCATGGTCATCAGAAATTGGTCACCCAAGGGTTCTTTGCAACCTGGACCAGATACTCAATTGACAATGTGGAAGAAATAGGAGCTCAGGATCCAGGTGGTATTGCTTAGTCAATTTTTGATATATATTGAATAATTTTCACTGTTTCAACTCTTAAGAGTTGAGTCCTCCCAAAAGATTTACTCAATAAAAATCATATATCCCTTGATCAATCTTACATTTTTAAAAATGCATCCTGTAGTTGGATTGTTGTGCTACATTCCCCATAATCTGATTCTCAGCTGAATTATTACTGGAAGATGGGCCCTGCAGTTGAAACTTTGTTGTTGGCACCGCCCAATGTTAGTTTCATACCTGCCCATCTTAGAGTTGTACCCCCTGTCTTTGAAACTGAAATTGTGTTGCATATCAATGTCCTGAATTTTATTCTGAAGACACTCTGATGCTTTCACAGGATATTTATCTTGGGCTACTTTGGTTAGGATTAATTGTTTTACTTAATCCTAGTATCTCCATTGGAAATTTTACAAAACAGTATCTGAAGCCACGTTGGTGGTTAATCATTAAATCTATGTGGATTTGGGTGATAATTCCTCACCACTTAGAAATGGCTTCTTACTATCCCACATTTTCTGTCACAGTAGGCCCCGTTTTAACATGACCTGAGAAGAGTACCAATGTCACGTCAGAAGTGGGCTATGCTTCTATTGCCACCAGAGTGGCTACTTATCCAAGGACTGCACTAGCTGCTCCAATGGAACCCAAGGAGCCACCATTCCAGCAATAAACAACGCTTCCCAGTCCTATCCTATCATTGACACTATTTTATGTTACCATGACTATGAATGAACACTGTAGCCCTCCTAGACAGTGGGGCAACCCTCAACTACATGGAACATAGACTAACTGAGAAACTGGGTGTACAGATCCAGGAAAACTCCCAACTGGTAACCTTGGGCATTAAGACAGCAGACCTGTCCCACAAATGCAAAGAGTCTGTCTCCCTGAATTTAAATGGGAGACTCCTGACCACCAGATTCTACGTCATGGAGAAGCTTCCCAAACCTGAAGTGATAGGTTTTGAATGGTGGTTTGACCACCAATTGAACTTAGACTATAAGAACCATCAGGTGACTGTCACTCATGAGAGCCAAACCTTAGATGTTCCATGATTGAATCCTCAGAAGACCCCTGAGCTAAACAAAATCATCATGGAATCTTGCAAAGCTGAGATCCCAAAAAATTTGAAGCCTTGGGAGTCTGTCTTATCAGAAGAAGAAGCCACTGCCTTGTCTAAATACAGTCAGTTTAACCACGCCATTGACCTCCTCCCAGAAACCCAACCTAAGCATGGACCTGTCTATAGCTGTAACATGAAGGAACAAGCCGCCTTAAGAGAGTACTTGGACAAGATGTTGAAGAAGGGATATATACGTGTTTCCAAATCCCCTTGTTTGTTCCCTTTACTGCTTATTAAAAAGAAGAGTGGCAACCTATGTCCTTGCTTTAACTACCAGGACCTAAACAGCTGTTTTAACTGTGCTATTTTAGCAGAGGTACAAGGGTAAAAATATTTAGGGGCTAGATAATATTCTTTATTGAAAAATACATATTATAGAGTCATTGTGCTTCATGGATAACAGGAAAATGATTGTTTTAATCACATTGTGGGATGGTGAAGGGAGTGGTCTGATCCTGGTAATGAGTCAAACTCCAGAACAAAGTATCTACCATTAGGACCATCCTTTGTTCATGTTGTTGGATTTGTAAATTTGAGTTGACTTCCTAGTCTGGCTTCAAGTGACTGGATAATCAGATTGTAGGTCACAAACCTGTTTACTCAGAACCTTGCTGGCAGATCAAGCCAGCTGTTTTTACACCCCCCAGCTAAAGGTTGGCCTCCTCTGGGGGAAGTTTGTCAGGGAGTTTTTCAGGAGGCTGGTCACCATATTGCACCAGCTGTTGTTTGGTGGCAGGTAGCACAGTCTTGCGTTGTTTTTGTCTTGCTTTGCAGGGCCTCAGTCAATTGTGATGGAGGACCTTGTTTTGTTTATGTTTACCAAGTCCTTGCACAAGGTAAGTGTTATTTTTTACCTTTAGGACAATGACAGGGCCCACTTTTTCTGGCTGTAATTTACTCTTGTTGATGTTCATTACCCAGACTTTTTTGCCAGCCTCATATCTTTTTTGGATGGGGACAAAGGTATCTTGTAGGAGTTTTTCTTTTTTTCTAGTTGGTTGCTATTGGCCTGTATGATTTGAGGGTCCAAGCAGGGTGGAACTTTACTGGGAATATCCAGCTTGGGTCCTGATAGCGCTTGGATAATATTGGGTTGTGTGTTGTAAACTAACTCAAAGGGGCTTTTCCCGGTGGAGCTGTTCACGTGGTTCTGGCATACAAACAATGCAGTTGGTAGCTGCTTATACTAGTCCTCAGGTCTCCTAGTGGTGAGCTTGGCCAGGGCCTGCACTAGGCTGCTGTTCACCCACTCCACTTGTCCATTGGCCTGAGGGTGGTATGGTGTTGTCACTGTGTGCTGGACCCCATTTTTGGTGGGGTAAACATTGGTATCTTCAGAGGTCAATTCTTTGCCTTGTCAGTTATCAGGAGTTCTGGCTTTCCAAACTTACTGATAATCTCCTTTCCTATGAACCGCTGTACATCATTGTCTGTGTGAGATCTTACTGCTTGTGCTACTGGCCAGCAAGTGGCAAAAAATTGATAGCAGTGATGATTTATTTCTTTTTGTTGTGATTTCCTAGCATGGGTCATACAATGTCTAGGACCCACACTTTGAAAGGCAGTTGTGAACAAATAGGCAGTACAGATTTAGGAGGAGTGCTGCTTTTTGCAAATTTTTCACATACATTGAATTGCTCTAGGACATCCTGGACATCCTGGTATAGGTTTGACCACCAGGATTGTGCTTAAGGAACTTGTAGAGATTGCGGCTTTTGGTATGTCCTAGGTCTCGGTGGTAGCGTAGAATAGTGTTGAATCAGAGGTGTGTAGGGATGTAAGGTATGTTGATTCCATCAGTTAATTTGTGGTGTAAGGTCCTGTATACGTTGGCAAATAGGTGTTTGTTCTTGATGAATGTTTCCTTTTTAATGTCAGTGGTGCCAGGAGGGAAGCCCTTGCTCTTTGTTTGGAGTACCAGGAGAGGCCATTCTGGGTCAAGCCCATTTTTGCCTCTGGTGGCTCTAATGTACAGGCGCAAAATAGCATCAGCCATGGCAAGTTCTGTACCAGGTTTGTACTGTATGATCATGTTGAACCTTTACAGGAGTTTCATCCATCATGCTTGTTGGCAGAAGAGGTTTGCCTGGGTTTTAAAATATATGAGCAATTTGTGGTCAGTCAGGGCAGTGAATTCCTCTTGTTGTTCTAGGTAACAACACCATTTGACCAAACAATGTACAATGGTCAGCACTTCTTTGTTGTGTATAGGGTGTTGTCACTTACCGTCTGTGAGTTTGCGTGATTTGTAAGCTATGGGCAGGAAGTTACCATTGCTGCTCTTAATTTGTAGTACTCCTCTGATGGATGTGTCAGAGGCGTCTGTTTCTATTTGATATTCCCATTGTGTTTGGAGTATTGTAGGATAGACATGGTAGTTAGTTTTTCCTTAAGACGTCTGAAGCAAAGGTTACGTTAGGGGGTCCATAAAAAATTTAGATTTGGCACCAGTTATGGCAGACAAAGGTTCAGTCAGGATGCCACAGTTGGTTTTGAATCACCGTTTGTAGGCAACCATTCCCAGGAATTTGCGGAGTTCCAACTTGTCTTTGGGAGGTGGCATTTTGAAGATGGCCTGGATCTTCTGGTTATTGGGTTTAATGACATCCTTTGAGACTATGTGTCCAAAGATGAGGAGCTTTTTGCAGAAGAATTGGCATTTGAAGAGCTTAGCTAGCAGTTTGTGTTGTGCCAGGGTAGCAAAAACTTCTTCCAGGTCCTTGTAATGCTGTTCTATCAAAAGGCTGTAGACAATGATATTGTCCAGGTATACTAAGAAATGTTTGCCAATGTGAGGGGCAAACACCTTGTTCATGAAAGTCACAAAGGTTGAAGGCATTTTTGTCATTTCAAAGTAGAGCACCACAGATTTGTATGATCTGTACTTAGTGCAGAAGGCTGTTTTGGGTATATCTTCCTCCTTGATGCGGATCTGGTTGTACCCTGCAGTTAGGTCAATTTTTGAGAATACAGTGGCGCCGCCTAGGGCATTGAAGAGGTTGTCAATGAGTGGGAGCGGGTAGCAATTCTTGATAGTGACTTTGTTGAGGGCTCAGTAATCTGTGACCAATCAAAGGGTACCGTCTTTCTTTGCCATAAAGAATACAGCAGCGCCAAAAAGATACTGTGAGGGGTGGATAAGTCCTTTCTCAAGTGCCTCCTTGAGGTAGGCACATAGGGCGTTGTCTTTGTTTGGGGTCAGCCTGTAGATAGGGCATGCTTTGGGGACAGCCCCTTTGAGTTGGATGGAGTGTTGGATATACTTTTCCAGAGGCAGCCCGGGTAAAGCCTCCTTGAAGATTTCTGGATGGTGGGCCACAATTTTGCAATCCTGAGGCATGGAGGTATCCTGGTAATCCTTGAAGTGTATGATCTTGTACCAGAAGGAGTCCCAGTCAATTGACTTCAGGTTTTCCTTTTGTCCAGGGTCTCTGTGATGCGCACAAAGATGTGGTTGCGTAGTAGCTGGTCCATGGAGTCAGGGTAGATTTGGTGGTTGACACCCTCACATTTGATGGTCAATACTGAAGTTGCCCAGTCTACGTCAGGATTGTTTTTTTGCAATCATTCCAGGCCCAGTACAATGCCAAATTTGGGGAAATCAATGACTGGACCCTGGATAGTGGAATACAGGTTCTCTAGAATGACAGAGAAGGGGGCGGTTTCCCTTGTCACAGCAATGTGGTGTTCATCAGCCAGGACCACGTTTTTAATCTGCAAAGGATTAGTGGCCAGCTTGAACTTGTCCACAAAGCTGCTGTTGACTAGGGTTTGGTTGGCGCCTGAGTCCAGGAGTGCTGAGTCTGTATAACTGCAAAAGCGGAAAGGGTAAGACATCAATTTATTAGGATGGCTGGTGATGGTGTAAAGTACTGAATCTTCTAAGAGCACTTGGATTATTGGGCATTGGTCCACATCCTTGGGTCAGTACTCATCATTGGGCAAGTCAGGAGTTGTGTGGGGAGAGCTTGGCTTGCTTAATGCTCTCCCTGGGCTTTTCTCTTGTTGTTATTATCTTAAGTGGCAGTGATATGGAAATGGGTATACTTTGACTGCCCATTGTTCCCGTTTCTGTGCCCATTTGAACCTGCAGGCTTATGGTTTGAGTTGTCGTTGTTTCTGGGAGATGCGTGATTGGCACACCCAGTCAAGTGAGAGTCTTTGGGTCTCTCTTGTTTTCCAGATTGTGCTTTGTGAAGAGTGTTGAATGTTTGTTCTGCTTTCTCTGCCTTGTAATACAGACCCTGTAGATTGGTCACTTGGTCTAGGTTCATGTGCCTCATTATGTGCAACTTTAGTGTGTTGTAGTACATGAGGTGAGCAGCTGGGGTGTCAAAACCATAACTGAGGGGGCACATAGTCAGAGTTCCTTGTAGGCGTGAGTGAGCTCCTTTATGGTGCCAGTATGGGACAAGTTCTTCATTTGGCAGATGATCATTAGTGTGGTGTCCTTCAGCACAGATATTGTCAAGAAGTCTTGTTTGAAGGTGTCCCAATTCTTATTGGTGTGTTCTTCATGCCACTTGTTGCACCAGGTGCCAGCATTGTGGGTCAATAGGATATAGATTTCTGAAATCCAGAATTGCTATGTTCATTCTATTTGGAGAAGCTTGCTTTGGTCAGACTAGATCCATGCCGCGGTGTTATTGTCGTTGACTCCAACAAAAGGTTCCAGGGCAGGGCTTTGAAGTCTTTGAGCTATATAGGCAGGCATGATTCCTTCCTCAGTTGTGGTTTAGGACAGAATGATAGGTGCCTGGAAGAACCTTTGTGCTGACAGGGCGTTGAAGGCGTGCACCAGTACAAGCATTTTCTGGTATAGTACACATGCTTCTGGTATCTTGGTACCTGGCAGGTATGACATCCAGTTTAGCAGGAGGCCGGACATGATTCTTTTGTAGATTTGTTGACCGCGGCAAGTATGGTAACAGGAAGAATTTTGGAGAATAAAGTATAATAGAGAACCTACTTCTGCTACCAATGTTGTAACTGTGCTGTTTTTAGCAGAGTTACAAGGGGAAAATATTTAGAAACTAGATAATATTCTTAATTTAGAGATACATATTATATAGCCATTATGAATCATGGATAACAGGAAGATAATAGTATTGATCTCACAGTGGGATGATGAAGGGGGTGGCCTAATCCTGGAAATGAGTCAAGCGCCAAAACAAGGTATCCACCGTAAGCGATTGTCATTTGTTCATGTTGTTGGATTTTGAAATTCAAGTCAACTTTCTAGTTTGGCTTTGGGTGACTGGATAATTGGATTGAGGGTCACAAACCTGCTTACTCAGAACCTTGCTGGCAGGTTGAGCCTGCTGTTTTAACACAGCATCACCGTAAAAAACAGTTACCCTGTACCCAATGCCAAAGACCTCTCAGACCAGCTTTCAGGAACCAATATCTTCTCAAAGGTTGATTTGAAGGATGCCTTTAACCAGATCTGGATCAGGTCTGGTGACAAACAGAAGACGGCCTTCAAGACTAGACAAGGTCTCTACAAATACTTGGTTATGCTATTTGGGTTATGCAACACACCCATCACCTTTCAAACTATGATGTACGTGGTCTTTGGAGGACTCAAGGATCAGGGTTGTGTATCCCACTCAGATGTCATCTTCATCTACAGCCGCACCCCTGAAGAACATGTTGAATAACTTCAGCTGTCCTACAATGCTTAAAGGAACATGGACTCTTTGTTAAGCTCCAGAAACGTGAGTTTTCCAAGAAAAAGTAGAGTTCTTGGGGGTAAAATGTACTTAAAGGAGGATTTTATATGACACCTAAAAAATAGAGGCTGTGATGGCATGGCCTGAACCTAAAAACTGCAAGGAGGTCAGAAGTTTCCTGAGACTGGCAAACTTCTGCCGGGAATTTTTCCAAAAGTTTCTTCTATCTGCTTGCCCTTGACCCGCCTTACCTTCAAGAATCACCTCTTTGTGTGGGATGACACTGCCAGGTCTGCCTTTAAGTTGCTAAAGAACACCTTTGCTTCTGCCCTCGTCTTGGCAATGCCAGTTTACAATAAGCCCTTAATTGTGGAAAAAGACGCCTCTGACTTTGCATTGGGGGTGTTGCTTCAGGAGGGGCATGATAGTAAGCTGCACCCTGTATCTTACTACTTGAGTGAGTTCACTCTGCCTGAGTTGAACTACCCCATCTATGATAAAGAGATGATTTTTATCATCCAGTCCATGAAAAATTGGAGAAGATACTTGTATGATGCCAACCACCCAGTGAGAATCATGACCAATCACAAGAACCTGACATACTTCTTCAAACCACAACAACTGAATCAGCATCAAGTTAGATGGGCCCTATTCCTAGCATATTGCGACTTATCAATCAGTTACAAACCTGGCAAGATCAACATTGTACCTGATGCCCTAAGCCAAAGAGCCGACCTTTTCCCTAGCGCCAAAGAGATTGAAGAATTCAACACTAAATCATTGCTTTCTCCAAACATGATTGAGTCAATGCTCCTATTCCTGGGACTAGCCAGTAGAAGAGAAGAAATCCAACAAGCTCAGACGGTAGACCAGCACTACATCTCCATCACAGAGGACTTAAAGAAATATATCAACAGTCAATACTACCAAACAGGTTACTCCTTACATGAAAACACCCTGCAGCTACACGGACGCAAATACATACCAGAAGGTCCACTGCGCTTAGAGTACTAAAGAAATACCACAAATCCCCATGTCAGGACACCTTGGGCGTACAAAAACACTCAAATGGATCTAGAGAACCTACATGTGGCCCAGAATGAAGCCAGAAATTGAAGGATACCTCAGTAGTTGCCAGACATGTGGACGTACCAAGCCCAAGCAAGGAAAGCCAGAAGGATTACTAAAACATATTCCAATTAGAGAAGGCCCTTGTAAGTCAGTATCCATGGACTATATTTTGGAGCTACCTAATTCAAAAGGATTCAATGCTATCTTTGTAATTGTCAACTGTTTCATCAAAATGGCTCACTTCCTACCAACAACAACCAAAGTAACTTCAAAGGAAAAAAGCCACTCTATTCAGGAACCAAGTATTCATGAGCCACAGGCCCCAAAAGAAGTGGTCTCAGACAGAGGCCCTCAATTCACCTCCAAGTTTTGGGCCCAAATCCTAAAGGACTTGGGAATAAACAAATTGTTGTCTACTGCATATCACCCCCAGAGCAACGGACAGACTGAGAGAGAAAACCAGGTCCTCAAACAGTACTTACAATGCTATGTAAACTTGGAACAGAACAAATGGGTAACACACCTGCCAATTGCTCAGTTTGCATACAACAACCAAGACCACAGCTCCACCAGTATGTCCCCCTTCAAAGCTAACTACGGATTCAACCCCAAATGGAATGCCCCTTGCACAGAGGAAGCCAACAACCCAGAAGGACGAGACTGGGTCAGCAACATCCACGTGTGCCAAGAAGAATGTACCTAAAGCCTGAGAAGAGCAGTACAAGTATACAAGGACTTTGAAAACAAGAAATGAAGCCCTGTCCCCCAATCAAAGTAGGATACCTTGTGTACCTCAGCGCAAAGAACATCAAGACCACTTCCCCTTGGGCTAGCTTGAGCCCCAACAAACATGTCCCTACAAGGTCTTACAACGCATTGGTACTGTATCCTACCAACTAGAACTGCCCCCAGATAGAAGATTTATGACATATTCCACTGCTCCCTGTTATTGAAAAAGAAAGGATTTTCTCTCCTGTACCATATAGTGAAAACAGCTCCCCTCTCATCAAAGTAGGAAGCTTCACAGAACACAAGGTCAAAGCCATCCTGGGACAGAAACTACAATAATATAAACCCCATTTCCTTTTAAATGAAAAGGGTACCCTAATGAAGAGAATACCCAGGAACCAGAATCCAACCTGGAGAAAGCCACTATTCTGCTGAAGGAACACAAGTCTTGGAATAAAAAGTTGTGCTCTGTAAGCTTGACTATGGTAGGGGATGATGTCAGGGCCCAGAATTCCTGGAAAACCAGCTGGCCTTTTTTGAGGTCAAACAACCCACAGCCTGGAAATCTTTACCAATTGTCTCCAAGAGCAAGAAACCCCCTTTTTAATTAACAAACAGCCCAGGATTTGAGAGGCACACAAGCCTCAAATCCCTGGCTTTGATTATATTAAGGAATTCAACTCTCTTAATTATTGGGAAATGATACATCAGGAGCACAATTGTTCAATTGCGCAAATGGGAGCTCAATTGCTTGCAGGTTCTATAAATAGCTATGGCACCTTGGCATGCTTGTCAGGGATCCAGTCTTGGGTGGCCAGCCCTTTGTTTTCAGGGGTAACTTGGGCCGGGTTTTTTTGCAAGCAATGCCCACCACAAGAGGGGAGCTAACTTTAAAAGGTATTAGGCAGACTTCCCCACCCAAGACCACGGGCTGTCGGCTAGGATTATAGTGTCAATCACCCCTGTGAGGGTGATGTACACAATCCCAAACAGCTTGCTAGTATGGTTGGTTGGGAGGTTGGGCGCGGAAGCCTGCATGGGTTTTGGTGTCACGGGCAGCTCCATGGACAGGTTGTAAGCAGGGAGATAATTGAAATTTCCTCTGAACAACTTGGGTGTTGAAAATGTCCACGGGCCTTGTTGGTTATATCTAATAGTGGATTGTATGCGGGCCAGGGGATCAAGTTCAAATATCTTTTCTGGGGTGTATGCCTTGTATTCAGACTTCAGAGGGTAGTTGGTAAAATGGATGGGTCCAAAGGATATACCAGGAGGACAAAAAACAACAGGCAGATGGGCAGGCAGGCCAGGAGATCTTGAATTGAATTGGTAGACAGCAAATACAAAATAAGGCAATAGCTGTATGAGCCAAATTAACATAACCTTTATTCAAAAATGACAATAAGTTTGGAGCGCGGGGTCCTTTGGTCTATATAGCACCCCACCTCCAAACTTAACATTTTACATGGGGGTTCATCAGGGCATTGGGAAAGGCAGGCCTGGGGGGACTGGGTGCTTGGGTCCAAAGGCAGCAAAATGGCACTTGGCCGGGGAGTTCTTTCATTGGTCAAGAATCTCAAATTGGCTATCTGATTAACTTGCTTTAGAGTTGTGGTCATGGGGTTGGGCCATGGGCCAGTGCCTCTTCCCTGGGCTGGCTCCTGATTGGTTGTTGGTGTAGACTTCAAACTCATGAAGCTAATAGTTGTTGCTTTGGCACCTCCATTAGGTGATGTGATTGGCATTCCACTCAGTGCAATAAGTTCCTTGGCTTGGTCTGTTTCACTGCATGGGTTAATACACTTGGTGTCAGCTTGTAGGAGCTCAATCACAGAAAAACGCGGGCAGGCGGTCCCGCAGTCCACAGACCCAGCAGCCCGGGAGGATCCAGGTTCAGGGTTCAATTCCCGCTCTTGGGCCTGGGGTTACAGAGGGGGAGGATTGTCAATCCTGACATCATCCCCTTCTTCCCCTGAGCTCCCACCCTTCCAATTCTTCTTGTTCAGGTAGAGTTGGACAGCTTCTTGGGAATTTGTCAGGTTTCTCAGCGGTTCCCAAGTACTTTCTTCTAGTAGGTATCCTCTCCACTTGACGTAATACTGGGGTTTTTGGTAGTGAGTTTGGTCGCCGTGTATGTATTCAACTTCATATTTCTCACCGCGGTTTGTTTGGATAGGTGAGAGAGCTGTCTTAATCTGTTGGTGGGGAGGCAAATTCCCATCCTTTTTGAACAACAGGGAGCAATGGAACACACCATGAATCTTCCATGAGGGGGCAGGTCTAACTTGAAGGCAACTTCACTGACTAGTTTGGTGATTTTATGGGGCCGCTTCTTTTGTGAGCTAATTTCCTGCAGGGCATGTGCAGGGGTACGTTCCAGGAGTCTAGGTATACCTTGTCTCCAACTTGTAAGGGTTGACCTGGGGTTTTTTGCGGTCAGAAAAGGCTTTGTATGTCTGCACAGCGCAATTCAGGTTGGTCAAGAATGTTTTTTGTGTGTCGTGAATCTGTTCAATCTAGGAGCACCCAGTGGTGTTTGATTTCTTCTCACCAATCTTAGGATCCCAGGTGGGGTCAAACCGTAGTTGGCTTTGGACAGAGATATCCCAGTGGAGGCGTGGTCTTTACTATTGTATGCAAACTGGGCCATGAGAAGCATGTTGGCCCAATTGTCTTGGTTGGCGTTGGCATAGCATTGGAGGTATTTTTCTAGAATCTGGTTTACTCTTTTGGTTTGGCCGTCAGTCTGTGGGTGGTAGGAGGTAGATACACACTGCTTGATTCCCAAGTCTTTCCTCACTTGTGTCCAGTAGTTTGACGTGAATTGGGGTCCTCTGTCTGTGATGATTTCCTCTGGAGTCCCGTGTTAGGTGAGGATGCGGTTGTGGAAATGTTGGGCTGTCTCCGCTGCTGTGCAATGAGTGGTGGTTGGTACAAAGTAAGCCATCTTGGTGAAGCGGGCTATCATGACCAGGATTGCGTTGAAGGAGAGAGACGGGGGAAATTTGACAATGTAGTCCATAGAAACGGATCTCCAGGGTCTAGTGGGTATATCCAAGGGTCTTAGAAGTCCTTCAGGTTTGTTTCTGTGGGGTTTGGTTCATCCACAGGTCTCACATCCTTTCAGGTATGCACTTACTTCTTGGTCCATCTTTGGCCAGGAAAAGTTCCTTCTAATGCTCTGGAGAGTCTTGAGTCTCTCTGGGTGACCCGCCATCTCAGAATTATGATAATCTCTCAAGATGTTGGTCCTGATGCTTCCTTCTGGCACAAAGATTCTGTTGTGCAGCATTAGTGTTGTTCCCTTCAATGAGTAGCCTTTTTGATAATGGGAGCTATCCAAGGATTTTGAAAGGTCAGCAATCATGGTTTTGGTGAAATTGTTGAGTGATTGGGCCTTCAGTACTTCTGGTTTGCTGGCCCTGATCTTCATCAATCCCAGGTGTATGCCTAGGCTAGCTGGGTCCAAGAGTACTTGAGTGTTGTGGTCGCAAGTTTCTATGTGGGTGGGTGCCAGGTCAGTTCTTCTACTCAGGGCATTGGGTACTACATTCACCTTTCCTGGCTTTTGGTCTATGGTCAGGGTGTAGTTGGCCAGTTCTAAAGCCCATCTTGCTTGTTGTTGGTTGAGCTGTTGTGGTTTGAAGAAATAGACCAAGTTCTTGCGGTCTGTCAGGACCTTTACTGGGAATTCAGCACCACAGAGGTACCAGTGCCAATGTTTCAGGGTCTTCATAATGGCTAGCATTTCTTTGTTGTAAATTGGATAGTTCCCTTCTACAGGCAGCATCTTCTTGGAGTAATATGCTACAGGATGTAGCATACCATCCCCTCCTTCCTGAAGAAGGACCCCACTCACCTCAAAGTTGGACACGTTGGTTTCCAGCACAAATGGCTTGGAGGGGTCGGGCATGGCCAGGACAGGGGCAGAGGTGAAGGCCAGCTTCAGGGTTTCAAAGGCAGTGGTGCATTTCAGAGTCCAGGCAAAGGCGACCTTGTCAGAGCACAGGCGGGTCAGGGACAGAGTGATGTGAGAAATTATTTTGGATGAAATCCCTGCAATAATTTGCCAGGCCCAAAAAACTTCTCACATCTTTTCTGCATTTGGGGGTCAGCCAGGAGGTCACAGCATCCAAAATATCCTGGGCCATTGCAAACCCTCCAGTTTTCACTATGTAGCCCAGGAATTCCACTTCTGGTTGGAAGAACTCACACTTCTTGAGTTTTGCGTGTAAGTTGGCTTGGGAGAGTTTGTTCAGGATTAGGTCTAGGTGTAGTAAGTTCTCTTCATGGGTCTTGCTGTAGATGAGGATGTTGTTGAGGTAGGCCACACAGAACTGCTCAAGGTATTTGCCTAATACTGTGTTTATCATGAGCTGGAAGGTGGTAGGGGCGTTGCATAGTCCAAATGGCATCACCAGGTATTTGTAGAGTCTATACCTGGTCTTGAACGCCGTTTTGTATTCATTGCCCTCTTTGATTCAAATTTGGTTGAACACATCTCTAAGGTCAATCTTGGAGTACACCTGGGCACCTGTCAGCACATTTCACAAGTTGTCAGTGTTAGGTATGGGGTAGTGATTCTTTACAGTTATCTTGTTCAATTTCTGATAATTAACACACAGGCGCATGTCACCGTCTTTCTTGCCCACAAACAGCATTGGTGATGAACAAGGGCTCTTAGACACGTGGATGAAGCCTTTCTTGGTCATGTCTTCAATATATGCCTTGAGAGCCAGCTGCTCCTTGTGATTGCAGCTATAAATAGGTCCATTTTTGTGTTCAGTGCCAGGTAGGAGGTCAATAGCATGATCATACTTGGTGTGTTTGGGGAGACAGGTAGCTGCCTCTTTGCTGAATATGTGGGTCCATTTTCCTAGGGAAGCAGGGAGGACACCCACACTTGGTTCAATTTTTATGGTCATGAGCCTTTGGATGGGTTCCTTGGGATTTTTGCAAAAGGGAACAGTGTTGCAGGTACTCTTATCACCTAAGGTGAAGTTCTGTTCTTGGTAGTTGAGGATGAGGCCATGCTGTCTGACCAGGAGTCACCAAGAATGAGGGGGTGTGGTAGGCCTTTCAACAAGATGAGAGATGATGGGTATGTGTTGTTTCCTATTACCAAGGGTAGTTCTTGTTCACATTTGTATCCTGTATCCTTGGTGCTGTTTCCCAAGATGATCTGTAAACAATTCTCAGAGGCGGACAGGCCTAGTTCCTGGGCTAAGTCAGCATCAATGAAACTCTCATCTGCTCCAGTGTCAATGAACGCCTTTAGTTTTTGGATTGTTCCTCCAATGTTAACAGATACTAGGATGAACTTATAAGACTGGGAAGAAGTGTTTTATTTGGGCCAAAGAGACAGGAGCAGGGGTTTTCTTAGGGAAGGCTCTGGTCAAGTGCCCTGCTTCATGGCAGTGGAAACAAAGTCCTTCTCTGTAGTGACTTTGGAGTTTCTCAGGGGTCATCTGCCCTCTATTGAGTGTGGCGGCCCGAGTTTGGCGGGTCTGGGAGGGCCCAGTATTCTCTTGATTCATGCTGAGGCCCTTGCATAAGGGGACCAGGTCTTCCAAGCCAAGGGTGGGCGGGTGGTGCTTCAATAAGTCCTTCATGGCTGGGTTCACTCCTTTTTGGAAGATGATGGCTGACAATTTTTCCTCAAGTTGAGTGCAGATATTTAGTTTAAGGAAATTGTCAATGTAAGCCTGAATGGGTAGAGAGCCTTGGCAGATTTCTAGCAAGGAGTTCAGGGCGTAGTATCTGGTGACACAATCCTCCCCAGTTGCCATTAACTCAGCCTCAAACTAGGCATAGTCTAAACAGAATTCTACATCTTCTGCTGTGGTTTTGCCAAACCAGTCTAGAGCGTCTCCAGAGAGCATGGAAGCAACCACCAGTACCTTCTTGGTGTTGCTGGCGTAGGAAGAGACATTGGTCAGGAAATGCAAGCAGAGGACTGGCATGGTGCGGCAGGCTTCCTCAAGTGTAAGCTTTCCCATCTGGGGCATCTCAACCTTGGTGAGGGATTGGTTCACAATTACATTTTGCACTTGGGAGGAGGATTTGTTGGTATTGGTGGCAGCGGTGTTGGTTCTTTTCAGTTGTTTAGGTTTGCATTCTTCCATGTGGAAGAGATCAGGTTCATGGTCATCTTATAGGTGTAATAAGTGATTATCAATAACAAAAGCATACAAGATGCCCCAAGAAATAACAACATCTTGGGGCTCAGGGTACCAGGCTTCAAAAAGATTGCCATAATGTCAGGGATCCAGTCTTGGGTGGGCGACCTGTTGTTTTCAGGGGTAACTGAGGCCAGGTTTTTTGCAGGCAATGCCCACCACAAGAGGAGAGCTAACTTTAAAAGGTATGAGGCAGACTTCCCCACCCAAGACCACGGGCCGGCGGCCGGGATTATAGTGACAATCACCCCTGTGAGAGTGATGTACACAATCCCAAACAGTTTGTCAGTATGGTTGGTTGGAAGGTTGGGCGCGGAAGCTGGCATGGGTTTTGGTGTCACAGGCGGCTCCATGGACAGGTTGTAAGCAGGGAGATAATTGAAATTTCCTCTGAACAACTTGGGTATTGAAAATGTCCACAGGCCTTGTTAGTTGTATCTAATAGTGGATTGTATGCGGGCCAGGGGATCAAGTTCAAATATCTTTTCTGGGGTGTATACCTTGTATTCAGACTTCAGAGGGTAGTTGGTAAAATGGATGGGTCCAAAGGATATACCAGGAGGACAAAAAACAACAGGCAGATGGGCAGGCAGGCCAGGAGATCTTGAATTGAATTGGTAGACAGCAAATACAAAATAAGGCAATAGCTATATGAGCCAAATTAACATAACCTTTATTCAAAAGTGGCAATAAGTTTGGGGTGCGGGGTCCTTTGGTCTATATAGAACCCCACCTCCAAACTTAACATTTTCCATGGGGGTTCATCAGGGCATTGGGAAAGGCAGGGCCAGGGGAATTGGGTACTTGGGTCTAAAGGCAGCAAAATGTCACTTGGCCCGGGAGTTCTTTCATTGGTCAAGACTCTCAATTTGGCTACCTGATTATCCTGCTCTAGCGTTGTGGTCATGGGGCCAGTTTGCAGGCCAGTGCCTCTTCCCTGGGCTGGCTCCTGATTGGTTGTTGGTGTAGACTTCAAACTCGTGAAGCTAATAGTTGTTGCTTTGGCACCTCCATTAGGTGATGTGATTGGCATTCTACTCAGTGCAATAAGTTCCTCGGCTTGGTCTGTTTCACTGCATGGGTTAATACACTTGGTGTCAGCTTGTAGGAGCTCAATCACAGGAAAACGCGGGCAGGCAGTCCCGCAGTCCACAGACCCAGCAGCCCGGGAGGATCCAGGTTCAGGGTTCAATTCCCGCTCTTAGGCCTGGGGTTCCAGAGTTGGAGAAGTCAATCCTGACAATGCTGCAGCTCAAGAGAGGTTCCTGTTATTCAGACCAATGATAATTCATCCCTAAGCCCTAGTACACAATTCCCAGGAAAATTTCCAGTCTGACTGTAAATGTTGCTACCAGATCCCTAGTGGCACAAAAGACTGCATTTTTACCAGTAAGTATAAGTAGTGAGGAGGAGAAGCCTTCCTCATAGTTGAAATCTTAAAATAAACGTCTTATATTCCCAGGACCCATTATTTCTTTCAGAATTTTCTATTTTTGCTCTAATATAATTATGCTGTTTGCATCTATTTGTGAATCTACTACAAATTATAAACACGCCTATCCATTCCCTCCTGGTTCAGCTCCCATTACTTTGGTCAAATCGCCTAGAGTTCTTGACTTGGAGTTCTTCCATCCCCACCACCTGGATCACCCTTCTTGCTACCCAGGAGTGGCTGTCCTGCCTAGCATGAAGGAGATTCCTATTACCCCCTCCACCAAACGTGCCTCCTGCTCAGGATTTCAGTAAGTTGGGGTTTGTCTATATAACAGTATTAGGGCTGACCAACCAGGTTGTGCCCCATACTGGGAGTTGGCCCCCCTAGCTACTGCAGTAATCTACCTGGTCATAATTTGCCTATTTTGTACATGGCCTTCCAGGCCCAGTCCACCTCCCCTGTGGGAGTCCAGCCGGACTCTGGTATGGGCTGTGACAATGAGGTAACTCAAATGGGGATCTGACCTATGACCAAGAAAGTTGAGGCTATCAACAAAATACTTCTTCCTACCAACCTGTGTGAATTACAAGTCTTTTTGGGCATGATGGGGCATTATAGACAGTTTACCCCTGACTTTGTCAATACTAGTGAGCCTCTGTTTCAATTGTTATGCAATGTCCCCTTCAAATGGACCGCTAGCCAGCAACAAGCCTTTGAGACCCTCAAGCAAAAACTCAAAGAGGCCCCCATCCTGGTGTATCCCTACTATGATAAATAGTTCATCCTTTACACAGATGCTAGTGACCTAGATATTGGAGCCATCCTGTCTCAACTAGACAATGAAGGAGTTTATACCCTGTAGTGTATATGTCTTGTGTCCTCAATAAGCATGAGAAGAGCTATAGTGTAACAGAGAAAGAGTGCCTTGCTGTGCTGCATGCTGTCAAGCAGTTCCACCATTATGTGTATGGCCCTCATTTTACTGTGGTCACTGTCCACCCTTTGCTTAAGTGGTTACAACAGCTTAAGGAACCAGAAGGATGACTAGCTAGATGGGCTCTCCACCTGCAAGGTTACAATTTCACATTACTACATCATCCCAGTATTCAACACCAAAACGCAGACAGGTTATCCTAAATGCCTATCCTGGCTCTAAACCCTGCAGAAGCTGATTAATTATATGAACTGATTGAGTACTCTTCTTCCTGGGAAAACATGACTGAGGAGATTTAATCTGCCCTGACTAAGATATCTGAGAACACTCTCATTTGTAACAATCAGCTTTTCAAGAAATTACAAGACCACTACCTGCCTTAAGTATGGCCTAGTCTTTGCCTTTTGTTAGTGCTTCAAGCTCATAAGGAGATGAGACATGGAGGCATGTCCAAGACCTATGACTGGCTCTAGAAAAAACTATTTCTGGGAGAACCTCTGCTTGCTGATTCCAGACATCATTACTAGTTGTCATGACTTTCAGCTCCAACAACCTTGAGCTGCCTCTCACGAGTTCAAATTAGTCCCTCCACAGCACACCTTTCCCACAGTCAGTATTAATGCTGTAGGGTCTCTTCCCCACTCACGCTCAGTATGTTGATTCATATTGATTGCTGTTGATCATTTCAGAAAATGGGTAGAAGCACGCCTTACTAAGGACGTCACTACTAAGATGACTGTTGCTTTCCTGCTGCAAGATGTTGTCAAAACAGCAGGCTCAAACCGCCAGCAAGGTTCCAAACAAGCAGGTTTTTGACCTGCAATCTGATTACCAGTCCACTTAAAGCCAGACTAGGAAGTCAACTCAAATTACCAAATCCAACAACATGAACAGATGATGATCCTTTACATTGGATACCTTGTTTTGGCGCTTGAATCATTACCAGGATCAAGCCACCCCCTTCTTCCATCCAACCGTGTGACCAACAATCATGTTCCTGCTATCCAAAGATTCACTATGACTATATAATCACTATCTTGCAATAAAGATTATTATATAGCTTCTAAATATTTTCCCCTTGTAACTCTGCTAAAACAGCACAGTTACAACATTGGTAGCACAGGTAGGTTCTCCATCCTACCTTATCTTGAAAAATTCTGCCTATTGCCCACACACACCGTGGCCAACAAATCCTTGACAGAATAATGTCTGGCCTCCTGCCTGACTGGACCCCGTACACTCCTGGTACCAAGATTCCTGATGGTTTTGTCCTGTACCAGAACACAGTGATTCCACTACCCACCTTCAACGCCTTGTCTGAGCAAGGACTCTTTCAGGCTCCCTCCTCAATTCCGCAACCAACCAACAAAAATGCCATTCCCACCTATGTAGCTTAAAGACTGCAAAGCTCCTCCTTGGAACCCTTTGCCGGGGCCAACAACAACAACACTGCCACATGGATCCAGTCCGCCCAGAGCAAGCTGGCCCAGATAGAATGCCCACAGCGTTTTTGGATTGCAGAAATCTCCATCCGCCTGACCCATGATGCTGGCACCTGGTGTGACAAGTGGCACAAGGAACACACCAACAAGAACTGGGATACCTTCAAGCAAGACTTATTGGCAAGATTTGTGCTTAAGGATACAGCGCTCATGATCATACGCCAAGTGAAGAACCTTACCCAGACAGGCACTGTGAAGGAACTCACCCACGCTTACAAGGAACTCCAACTTTGTGCACCATCTGACATGGCCTTTGACACCCCAGCCACACATCTCATGTACTATGACGCCCTAAAGTTGCATGTGATGAGAAACATGAACCTGGTCCAGCTGACCAACCTGCAAAGCCTGTACTGCAAAGCGGAGAAAGTGGAACAAACCTCCAACGCCCTTCATAAGGCACAAATGGGAAAACAAGAGAGACCCAAGGACCCCCCACACAGGCGGGCGCTTCACTCAACCACCCCCAGAAACAACTGGAATAATGCTAACCATAAACCCACAGGTTCAAATGGACATGGAAGTGGGAAAAATGGCCAGTCAAATTGTACCCATTTCTGTATCACTGCCACGCAAGGCAATCCAGACAAGAAAAAAGCCCAGGGAGAGCACTAAGCAAGCCAAGCTCTCCCCACGCAACTCCTGACTTGCCCAATGATGAGTACCAACCTGAGGACGTGGACTAATGCCCAATGATCCAAGTGCTCTTGGAGGACCCGGTACTGTACACCATTGTCAGGCATCCCAATAAACTGATGTCATACCCTTTCTGCTTTTGCAGTTACACAGGCTCAGCACTCCTGGACTCAGGTGCCAACCAAACCCTAGTCAACAGCAGCTTTGTGGACAAGTTCAAGCTGGCCACTAATCCTTTTCAGATTAAAAACGTGGTCCTGGCTGATGAACACCACATTGCTGTGACAAGGGAAACCACCCCCTTCTCTGTCATGCTTGAGAACTTCCACTCCACCATCCAAGGTCCTGTCATTGACTTCCCAAAGTTTGACATTGTACTGGGGTTAGACTGGTTACAAAAGAACAATCCTCACGTGGACTAGGCCACCTCAGTGTTGACCATCAAGCGTGAAGGTGTCAACCACCAGATCTACCCTGACTCCATGGACCAGCTACTACGCATCCATGTCTTTGTGCGCATCAAAGAGACCCTGGACAAAAAGTAAAGCCTGAAGGCAATTGACTGGGACTCCTGCCAGTACAAGATCATACACTTCAAGGATCACCAGGATACCTTCACACCTCAGGATTTCAAAATTGTGGCCCACCATCCAGAAATCTTCAAAGAAGCGTTACCCAGGCTGCCTCCTGAGAAACACATCCAACACTCCATCCAACTCAAAGGGGCTGTCCCCAAAGCACATCTTATCTACAGGCTGACCCCAAACAAAGACGTTGCCCTACATGCTTATCTCAAGGAAGCATTAGAAAGGACTTATCCGCCCCTCACAGTCTCCTTTTGGGGCCGCTGTAATATTTGTGGCCAAGAAGTATGGTACCTTGCGTCTGGTCACAGACTAACTAGCCCTAAACAAAGTTACCATCAAGAAGAGTTATCCACTACCACTAATTGACAATCTCTTTGACGCCTTGGGAGGATCCACAGTCTTCTCCAAGATTGATCTGATGGCAGGCTACAACCAGATTTGCATCAAGGAGGAAGACATCCCCAAAACAGCCTTCCACACTAAATACAGCTCCTACAAATGTGTGGTGCTCAACCTTGGCATGATAAATGCCCCCTCCACCTTTGTGACCTTCATGAACAAAGTATTTGCACCCCACATAGGCAAGCACGCCCTAGTGTACCTGGACAACATTATTGTCTACAGTTCCTTGGTGGAACAACACCACAAAGACCTTGAGGCAGTCTTTGCTACCTTGGCACAACACAAACTGTTAGCCAAGCTCTCCAAGTGCCAGTTCTTCTGCAAGCAACTACCCTTCCTGGGACACATAGTCTCAAAGTATGACATCAGACCCAACAGTCAAAAGATACAGGCCATCTTCAAGATGCCACCACCCAAGGATAAGTTGGAACTCCGCACCTTCTTGGCAATGGTGGCCTATTTACGCCGCTTTATACCTGACTGTGGCGTTTTGACTGTCCCCTTATCCGCCATAACAGGCGCCAAATCTAAGTTTGTATGGACCCCCTAATGTGACCTCTGTTTTAGACACCTCAAGGAGAAACTCACAACACCTCCCATCCTGCAATACCCTAAACGTGACAGGGAATACCAAATGGAAACCGGCGCCTCAGATGCATCCATTGGAGGAGTACTACAAATCAAAAATAATGACAGTGACTTCCTGCCCGTGGCTTATGAATTGCCAAAATTGACAGATGGCATGTGCTGATACCCTATCCACAACAAAGAAGTGTTGGCCATTGTGCACTGCCTAGTCAAATGGCGCTGTTACCTAGAACAGCAGGAAGAATTCACAGCGCTGATTGACCACAAGTCACTTATCTATTTCAAAATGCAGGCAAATCTGTCCCACCGCCAAGCCTGCTGGATGGAGCTACTGGAGAGGTTTAACATGCTCATCCAGTACAAACCTGGGGCTGAGCTTGCCATGGCAGACGCCCTGTCTTGCATGTATGTCTGTGCTTCAAGAGGGGGAAATGGGCTAAACCCAGACTGGCCTCTTCTAGTACTACAAACAAAAGACAAAGGCTTTCCCCCAGCACAACAGACATAACAAAGGAAACAGTTAACAAAAATAAACACCTATTTGCTGACGTATATGAGACCCTACATAGAAGGATGTCTGATGTTACAACCATTCCCTACATCCCCACACATCAGCAAGTAGACACTGTCCTACGCTATCACAGAGACCTTGGACATGCCAAGAGCCAAAACCTATATGAGTTTCTCAATCATAAGGCCTGGTGGCCAACCTTATATCACAATGTACAGGAAGTCCTAGACCAAAGTAAGGTATGCAAAAAGTTTGCCAATAGCAAACCCCCTCCAAATTCAGTACTCCCCATCTGCACACAACTACCTTTCAAGGTATGGGCTCTTGACATTGTTGGCCCCATGCCGGGAAAACACAATGACAAGAAATACATCATCACCACCATTGATTTTGCTACAAGATGGCCAGTAGCCCAAGAAGTAAGGACGCACACTGGCAACAACATACAATGATTTATTGGCAAAGGGATAATCAGCAAGTTTGGAAAGCCAGAACTCCTGATAACTGATAGAGGGAAAGAATTAACCTCCAAAACCACCAGGGTATACCTCACCAAGAATGGGGTCAAACACACCGTAACAACGCCATACCCCCCACAGGCTAATGAATGTGTAGAGCGGCTCAATGGTAGCCTCATACAAGCCTTAGCCAAACTCACCCCCAGGAGACCTGAAGACTGGTATAAGCAGCTACCAACTGTGTTACTTGTGTGTCAAACCCGAGTGAACAGATCTACCGGAAAAAGCCTGTTTGAACTGGTATACAGCACACAGCCAAATATCATTCAAGCCTTGACAGGACCTAAACTGGAAATTCCAAGTGAAGTCCCTCCACGCTCAGACCCTCATGTTATAAAAGCTAGCAGCAAACAAACAGTGAAGGAGGATGAACATTTACAAAAAACCTTTGTCCCCTCAGCAATAGACATGAAGTTGGGGACAAAGTTTGGGTCATGAATGTTGACAAGAGCAAACTACAACCCGAGAAAGTGGGGTCAGCAATCATTCTAAAGGTAAACAATAATAACACTTACCTTGTTCAAGGACTTGGAAAACATAAGCAAGACAAGACCCTATACCACAATTGCCTGAGACCCTGCAAGGCAAGGCAAAAGCAACAAGAAACTGCCCTGCCCGCCACAGAACAACAATTAGTCCAATATGGCGCTCAGGCTCCTGACAACCTCCCTGACAACTTGCCCTCAGAGGAGAGCAAATCTTCAGTCGGGGGGTGTCGCAACTGCAGGCTCAACCCACCAGCAAGGTTCCAACTAAGCGGGTTTGTGACCCGCAATCTGATTACCTGGTCACTCAAAGCCAGACTAGGAAGTCAACTTGAATTACCAAATCCAACAACATGAACAGATGATGATCCTTTATGGTGGATACCTTGTTTTGGCACTTGACTCATTACCAGGATCAAGCCACCCCCTTCTTCCATCCAACCACGTGATCAATAATCATGTTCCTTTTATCCTTGATTCACATTGACTATATAATCACTATATCACAATAAAGATTATTATCTAGTTTATAAATATTTTCCCCCTTGTAACTCTTCTAAAACAACACAGTTGCATCATCATTCAGGGCCACAAGGTAATTGCATCACCTTCCCTGCCAGCTAACCGAGACTTGGCACAAATCCAATCCTAAGGTTAAGGTTTCCCGTTGTGTGTCGGTGATGCGCCTCAGAACATGACCCTGGGATTCAGTAATCAGCTTTAATTCTGCTGTGATTGGCAATTTTTGTTCTCTGGACCTAGATGGATGGAAGTTTTATTGAGTAAATTGACCTTCGACTGGTCCTTGTTAGAACTCGTTGGGTGACTGAACCTATACCTTGTAAACTGGATAATATCCGTTTATCCCAACAGGGTTGAAAACTGTTTATCATCTGTAATTTCAATTGGTGGAGTATGACCTTCAGTCTAACAAGGCTAAAGTTGGGGTAAAAATCCCAGGCCAAGCTTTCCAAGCTGTATCCAAGTATAGGGCAACGTGTAGCTTTGAAATCGGCCATTAGAAATCAAGGTTGGCTTAGTGTCCACAGAGATGGGTTGGTTATTAGTTTTATGTGTGTCAGGTGGGATTGGAATGGATCATGTTGGTTGTGGATTCTTATTGCTATGTGAGCTCGATCCCAGCCTTTCGCTATATCTCTGAACACCTAGAGCTACCATGCTTGGTACCATGTTTGGTACCAACTTTCTTGGAATGATCTGAAAGGCTTATCGAGATGCTCTAAACTTAATAAAAAATTGTTCTGATGAGCCCGGGTATTGTTGTTGCCGGTTTACTCCACTACCACCATTCTTTAGGACGATACAATGGCAAGCAAGGTTAACTCTGAAGCAATCTACAGCCGGTTGTAGCAGGTGATGTATACACTAGCTGTATAATCTGTAGCCACCTGGATCGGGTGATGGAACCGAGTGGGATATTCTATTATTGCAATGCAAAACAGATCAACTGGAACTTACTTGCCATCCCCTTTTAACTAGTTTTTATAGATCTAAGCTTGAATCCGATCGCTTTAAATTCATGAAGCTGTCTTCTCTCCAGCCAAGTTGACCCCCGCATAGAGTTTGACCAACCAATCATAATGCAGTATAGCGAACTGATCCATATCTTAATCTTGTTGCTGGGCGGGTGGCTTGTCCAAGGACATATTTGATGGAATATTTCTTACTGGACTTTTAGGCCGGCATCATCTATCACCGATTCAATTCAAAAATCTTATCCGAAAAGGCTTTCTTTAAAGCTATTTAAATTTTATTTATTAAACATTAAAGTTCCAGGTATAAATATAGGATATAAATATAAATAAGTGGATCATTACTATCAAGTTTAGCAACACGAAAAAATAAATAGTTCAAGAATTTCAATGGTTGACTTTCTAAATTCTACCAAAATATAGAGCAGATATGCAGCTTTAAAATAAGCTATTGAGCATTAAGATCGGCTTGGTATTCAGAGATATCTTGATTTTGGTTTTTTGATGTGTATTAAGTGTGAATTTATACGTATCCGATTGAGTCTGGGCCGTTGATCATGATGCGAGCCCGATTCCAACACTTGATTCGATATCTCAGCATCTAGAGCTATCATGCTTTTTACTATTTGGTCAGAATTATCTGGAAACTTATCTAGATACTTAGACTTTATGAAGATCATTATGTCGAGTCTTAATATTGCCAGCTTGCTCCACTGACAGACATCCTTATTAGGATGATGCAAGCAAAGTTAATTCTAAACCAATCTGCAGCCACTTGGATCAGCTGATGCCTGCGTGGCTTTTTTCTAAACCGGCACTTCAAAATAAATAAAATCGAATTGTGTGAGACAACCATCTCTTACTTAAGCTGATATTTTATATATAGTTTGAATCGGATCTCTTGAAATTAATCAAGCTTTTTTCTCAAGAGGTTAAACATCCAATCATATAGAAGTGTAGTAGATCGATCCAAATTTCAATCTTGAACAGTCTGTTGCACCCCGTTCAAGTTTAATCCACACATTCTGGAGTTGGATGAACTACCCAGATAAGCCTCTTCGATATGGCTGAAAGGAATGAATACTTGATTTAAAAACCAAGCAGTTAAATATAAATTTATTAAGGTCCGATTAGCATACACTCTCATTCTACATAGTTTAGGCCACAACACCGATATACCCTACATGCTTTCAAAGGTCCTTGTAAGGGATTACACGTGTTACAACTTGAGTGCAGTCGAGGTGACATTGCAGACAGACAGACTCGCTTATATATATTAAAGATATAACAGTTTCACTTATATAGAGTAAAGCTGTAAGAATATTTAAGTAGTGTGAGGCTAAATTTGATACACTTACATTTTGCAGATTATAAATAAATTGATACGCCAGGATGATCTAAAAACATAGTGGGAGGAAATGACTGAAATAGAGCTACATCCAGGCAGCCCCATGACAGCAGGTCTAGACTTGGATTACAGCAAAATTAGTCCGAATGGCTCGTCTCGCTAATCTGCTGGCACGTATAGGATCCAGATGTAGGAAAAAGAATAATCTTAGAATACCCAGCTAGATATTTAGTTTATGGAAGGCTCCCATTCCTTATAAATGCCAATGTAAATAAAGTTTGGCCGATTGGCGGGTTAAGCTTGAAGCGAGTGATCTGTCAATGTTGAATTAATTTTCAAGAAGTTTCTGGATCGCTTAGCAGTTGTACTTGCTGGCAAGGAAAACGTATAGCCGGGCCGGAATTCACCCAAAACATATGATATATTCATCAAATATATTTTCTAAACTAAATCGTTGTCTTAAAATCAAATAATAGTGGCATCTTGTATAAAAACTATTGTGTAGTGATTTGATTCAACCAATCACTTAATTATAAACCCCCATTAGTGGAACTCAAAAGGGAAATGAATACTTGATTGAAAGTTCTAAACTTAGAGGAATACTATTTAAACACAAACTCCAACTTCAAGCCTTCATGCTTCTATCAAACTTTGTCCTCCTGGCCAGTGTAGCCTACGCTTTCACCTGCAAAGAGCCCCACGTTCGAAAGAACATCGTATCTCTCTCTGGAGACGAAGTAGCCCAGTACTTTGAAGCCATACACTCTCTCAACAAAGGCAAATTCCCAACCAAATGGCAAAAGCTCATGGAGAGCTTCTCACTCGATTCCAAACATTTTCTCCCTGCCCACCGACTCCTTCTGTTCAAGGTAGAGAAGGCGCTTCGTAAGATCAACCCAACCATCACCATCCCATACTGGGACTGCTCTCCTTTCACAAAGACCGCTGCCGCTGATCCCGCACACCAACCCGGCCTGTTTGGAATAAATACCATCTGCGGCCATGGGACAATGGGCTCCATTCTAAGCAAGAAGCAATGCATCAAAGCTCCAAAAGTAGCGAACTTTTGCCCCAACTGGGACCGACTCTCTGAAATAACCAAGAAGAATGATGCCTTGACCTGCAACGAAAACTATTTCACAACCTTCCGATATTACCTTGTAACCTTCAACCGAGAGAATCGCTACAATTTGGCCCTACAAAACCCCATCTTCCTATCTATCATTGCTGACATGGACCATCGCTGGGATGCTTGGCTTCTCTCTAAAAACTTCAACACGACCACCCACCCCGCTAACAAACTCGAGTACCCCGAAGACTCAACCTACACTGCAAAGCCTACTCCCAGAGCCATCGTCAAGTCTCACGCTGCTTCCTGCGTTGTCTATCAGTGATTTGATTTCAGCCAATAAAACAACGATACTTTAAACGACCACAACTTATTTTACATAATTTATTCTAAACTTTTAATCCCAGGTCCGCCGAGATATCTTTTTATCTGAAATCGAATCAATAATGGGTGGCCATTTCTGCACAGCCGATATCCCGAAAAGCAATGGCACCAATTCTAGCGTACATGCAATAATAAATTGCATTTTATACTCTCGAACCCCAGCTAAAGCTTTAACGCTTTTGATTTTAACAATATAATATATATCAATTACAACCAACCCCTATTGTTGCAGCACGTTTAAGCTTTATAAACCAGTTGAACCGCTCCGCTATACCGACCGTTGCCCAAGAAGGATCTGCCAAGAAACCTTTTCTCATTGGTTTCACCAACTTTATACTGTCAGAAATCGCACCACTAATGCTATTTCGATATGGTCTTCGAATAATGATAGCTGCAAAGATTTGACTGGTTTCACTTTTGAGATCGGGAATTCCTCGTTTTCCATAAATGGGTCTGGGCCAATATCCCCCCATTCCAGAATACCATACCTTCCCTTGTCTGATCCTGGTATGACCTCATCCCAATGTGACCCCCTCGGCCACTCTGTCTCTCTAATGAGTGATCACCGTCCCTTATCTACTATTTAAGTAGAATCAAATCTTCTAATAACAACAAGTTTATCCACATTTGTGTTGGCTTTAATAATCTTCAAACTTTTTCCTGTCCTTTCTGCCAAAAGGACTTTCTCATCTTGTATTCCAGGAAATTAAGGTATTGTGGGGTTCCTGTCCACCAGTCCCCAAAGTGTGTCCTGGATCATAGCCAGGGAACGGCTGGAAGGGGATGCCATTCTCTAGTAAGGGAAAATGTATCTCAGAAATATGTATAGGGGTCAAAATTGTCACGGTAAGTTCCATAATGCCGGGTATTGTCTGTCCAAGTAAGAAGGCACGGAAGACTGGAAAACCTGTATCAAAAATGACCAAGCTAACGGATTTAAACCAAATGGTCAATTGAAAATGGGTCACAACTGCTCCAGTATGCCAGCTGAAACCAGCTCCCCCTTGTAAACTGATGTTGATAAATTGACGTAATATGAGGGTCACCCGATATAAGCTCATTAATCAGCATGGTTGTCAGAAACTGGTCACGCAAGGGTTCTTTGCAACCTGGACTAGATACTTATTTGAAGATGCCAAAGGAATAGGAGATCAAGACTCAGGTGGTATTTCTTAGTCAATTTTTCTGATATATATTGAATAATTTTCCCTGTTTCAACTCTAAGAGTTGAGTCCTTCTAAATTTACTCAATAAAAATCAATTATCCCAAGTTCTAATTTTAAATTTTAAAAATGCATCCTGTGCTCAGGTTGTTGCGGTATATCCCGTACACTCTGATTCTGAACAGAATCATTTCAGGAAGATGGGGGCCAGCATCTGGAACTTTGTCGTCGGCGCCACAAAATGTTAATTCCATGCCAGCCGATTTTGTAGCTCCTCCCCCCATTCTGGAAAATGAAAATTGTGTCACTTCTCAATGCCCAGAATTCTACGCTGAAGATGCATTGATGCTTTCCCAGGTCCTTTATCTTGGTTTACTCTGGTTAGGATTGATTGTTCTACTTAATCCTGGAGTTTCAATTGGAAATTTCACAAAAAGATATTTAAAGCCGCGTTGGTGGTTAATCATCAATTCTATGTGGATTTGGGTGGTAATTCCCCATCATTTAGAAACGGCTTCATATTATCCAGTGATTTCCGTACCATTACTCAACTCTTCTACGTCTGAGTTTTTGGAAGCAGTTTGTCATGAATTTGTGTTTCTTTTCTCCTGCTCCGTCGAGATATCTGCGTTTACCATGTTTATTTGCATCAGTTCATTTCTGAGTTTTCAGTTTGGGCTTTTCTTTAATTTTTGGTTTCCATCTCCGGTTGCAGTTGTAGAGACAGAATCCTCTGTTTCCTATTTCTGTTGTGTCATGTCCTTTTGGCGTCCGGATTATTTTCCTGCCCCACCCACTGATGAAATTTCGCGTGAAGTTTTGTCAGCATTATCATTTTATTCCAGCTCTAGCCTTAGTCACAAATCCCAAGTTTACCATGTGATGACAAAGGTTTTCGAAGATGCTCAAGAATGGTTGTTGTCCGCGGTGGAGCGCAATCCACATGTTTTAACTGAGAGTGCATCTCTATATGCTTTGTTAAAAAATTCATGTGTATCTATTGAGGAGCTCAAAGTATATTGTAAGCTGTACACCTTCTGTCAGGATACAACTCCGCTTTTGATATTCCTTCCTCAGTTTCTTACCTACTGCTGTATGATTGATGTTCCTGAGGTAAAAACTCTCAGTGTTGTGGTTAGCAGTTGACCAGACTGCCCAGGATTTGGCGGTTTGGGATTCCCTGTTAACCACAACTGAGGCCCTGGTAAGCCAAATTCTTTCTCTGGTCTCAAATCCATCTACTTCCAAACAAGGTATGTTGGTAATTGAGGATAAACCCGCTGCACGCTCCTGGTTTTCTGGACCTTGCTCTGCTGTAGTTCCTTCCAACCAAAGCCAAGATTGTTCTCCCCCTAGCTCGTCTCAGCTACAATTGGCAGTGGTGAACAGACCTAGTGATGTAAAGGAGGCCCCTGTAGTGTCCATTCCTGATAGTTCCTTGACAATGCTTCAGCATGTTGTACCTTCAAAATCTTCTGTTATTACGTCTAAAGAGTTGCCCCTTGTTCCCATTGATTGTGATAACCCCGTTCTTCCAGCTGCCATCTAAGAAATGATTGAGCGTTACTTCCAGGAGCATCCTGCTTCCTTAGCTGCCGTCTGTACTGCCAATGAAAAACAAGACCCTGCCAAGAATGCTACCTTTGCTGCAAATAAATCCACTTCTGGTTACTTCTTGTTTCATGGTAGTATCAATAATGGTCAGACTATCTATCAGCCTGCCATCTTGTTAGATACAGGTGCTTCCAAAATTTTTATGAGTGTGGAGACTGCTGACTTGCTACAACTCAAGTACCATCCAGGAATGCTTGTTAGGGGTGGAAATTGTCAAACATTTCCCTCTTTCCAGCTGAAGAAGCCAGTTACTTTTGTAGTAGCAGGCCAGTCTTTTACCGCAAGGTTTTCTGTTTGCCCTACCCTTATGTATCCTATCATTTTGGGAGTGAGTTGGTGGAGAGATCATAATGTATCAAACTTACTGGAGAAAAATGAGCTACAGGTGGAACACTCCTCTGGTATAACTATTTGTATTCCGCTGTTGGATATGTCTGAATCTGAGCAATCATCACTGACCATATGATTGTTTCCTGTCCCTGTCCCCATAAGTTCAGATTTACCGGTATGTTTGCAACCCTGATCCGCGGCATTTGACACCACCAGAGGCGAGGTCCTTCCCAAGCACACTCAGTTTGACTTTGATTTTAAGGTCACTGTTGATCTGATCAGAATTGCGTCTCCTATTTACCCTTTAACCTTGAAGGAAGATGCATGTTTGGAAGAGTGGACTCCTGAAATGTTGGCAAAAGGCTACATTTTTAAGAAGGCCTTGTCAATATGCTCTCTGTTATTGTTTGTTCAGAAGTCTGATGGGTCCCTTTGTCCTTGTGTGAACTACAGGAATTTGAATAACATTATGATTCCAGATCCTTATCCTTTAGCTCTTGAAGCACAGATCTCTAGATGTGTTGAGAAGGCCAAGGTATTCTCAAAACTTGATCTGATGAATGCTTTCAATCAAATCAGGATTGCAGAAGGAATGGAATGGTTAACAGCATTCAGAACCGAGAAGGGTATCTTCCAGTTCTGTGTAATGCCTTTTAGATTGAAGAATGCCCCAGCTTGCTTTCAGCGGTTGATTGATTCAGTCCTGGGAGATCTCCTAGGTGTTTGTGCCATTGCATATATGGATGACATCTTGGTGTTTTCTCTGGATGAGGAGTCCCATAAGGCCTACTTGTCGGCAGTTGTAGAGCGCATTCTCCAAGCAAACTTGATCATCAAAAGGAGTAATTGTGAATTCTTTAAACGTAAAGTTACCTTTCTGGGTAATATTATCTTTGAGAATGGCTACACCATTGCCCCTGACAAGGAAGCTGTGGTTTGAGAGTATGCTACGCCTGTGACAGTATACCAACTTCGTAGTTTCCTGGGTACATGTACGTTCTTGAAGAAATTCACCCCCTACTTGTCTGAGGTGGCCGCCCCTTTATATTCGGCTAGTGGAAAGACAACTTTAGTCTGGACGCCTGAGTGTGCAAGTGCCTTCTCAGAAGTCAAGGCTCTTTTGTTGTCCTCCCCAGTGTTAAGACATGTGGATCCTGAGCTTCCTTTTGTTGTGTCCACCAATGCATCTAAATACGCTGTGGCTGGTGTGCTGTTGCAGACGGCTGGTGACGGGATGAGAGACCTGTAGGGTATTTCTCCCAGAAGATGGAGGCTTGAGAACACAACTACATGATTTACAACAAGGAATTGTTGGCTGTAGTGGAATTTTTAAAGCATTGGCACCACCATCTCATGTTGGCACGTCATCCATTTGTAGTAAGAACTGACCACAAAGCTCTTCTATATTATTGACAACCCAGGGTTTTGTTGGGTCGCCAATCTAGATGGCATGGTGATCTGACAAGATACAAGTTCCACTACAAGTTTATTAAGGGATCTGACAATCACTTGGCCAATGCTCTAAGCAGGAATCCCTCCCATCTCCCAGATGCTAGTATGGACGCCAAGTTTAACACACATACTATGATTCCAAACGAGGCTGTGGTGCCTTTTGTATTGCCTCCACTGGCTATGTTGGCCACCATGTCCTTAGCTAAGGGCGCAGACCTGGACTTGTATTCCAAGGTTAAGTTTCTGCAACCTTTGTCCAAAGGTTATGATAGGCTATTGGAGCTAGCATGTGCAAACACAGTAGGTCAGCCTCAGGGTTATCATAAGATTGGTCCAGTCCTATATCATCAAGGTCACTTGTGGGTCCCTGAAGGCACTGTTTGGGGTGAAATCATGGAGGCTAATCATACCTGTCCAACAGCTGGTCATCCAGGGAAAAACAAAACAGTGGAACTAATCCGCCGCCAGTTTTCCTGGAAAGGTTTGACTGTTCAGGTAGCCGCTTTTGTCAGGAACCCATTGGCTTGGAAACATACCACCCAAAAGGTGTATGGCTGCAGATGGGTTCAACCCGATGATTAGAGAACCAATTGGAAGGGAGACCATCCCCATATGGAACAATTCTCCAATAAAACAATATCAACCCAAAAGGGGATTAAATCTTCCCAACAGAAAGTAAGCTCCAAGATAACTTAGGAGGAAAACAGAAGCCATGGGATGGAATAAAGATGGGCTAGGCGGACTGGCCCCCATGACCTGTGGTTTCTCTGTGATTGGGGGATTCAATGACAGTGGGGTGGCGGTGTACCATATGCCTGGTACACTCGGCGCCACAACTTGTCCAAGTAATTGGGAGGGGGTGAACCAGAATCTGCTCTGGTTCCAAAGGAAAGGCTTGCAGTAAGGGACTGTACAAGGAGCAACCAAACCAACCATTTATACCCAAATGGTCCCCATGGGGATGACTTGGGTAGCATCATGGTGTTTGATTTCAGGATTTGAGAGCAGGCAAAAAGAAAAATCAACTAGGTTGGTAAATTGACTTTATTAACTGAACAAGTAAAAATACTGGAGGATGGAGCCTTATATAGGCTGTCAGTGGGAGTCTAATTTGCAGTTGATAAAGGGAGTTTGGGGATAAGTTGGGGAGGAAAACTTGGCAGGGGAAGCTTTGGTTTGAATTTAAAAAGTTATTTCAAAGCATAAAACCAATGATCCCTGCTGAAACTTCTCCAACAGCTAGGTGTTATTTACCCCAGCTGTTGGAGAAGCAACAGCTTGAGGGGCTTCTGGTGTTGAAATTGAGAGCTCAGAAGAGGAAAAACAGCTGTTTGATACTTTAAATTTAAGTACAGAGATTAGTTGTTTCTTAACATCATTCAAGTTCAAAGCAAAAGCAAATTTGAGTGCTCCTAGCGCAGCCGTAGCTTCTGATTGGCTATAGCAAGTCTTTTCAAGAGGTGTCAAAGGTAAATTTAAATTCAAGTCATTAACGTTGTTTAGGTTATCAAACGTAAAGTGAGAAGACCCAGGTTTGATCCCCGTGTTGATCAAGGAAGTGGCCTCTGGGCTGGTTTCCAGGACATTAAAAGGTAATTTAGAACTGATATTACATACTAAATATTCATTTCTAGGACCTGGGGAAAAGCCCATATTGGGAGAAGGATTTTTTGACCCTGTATCTGTCAATATTTCCTTGTTGTTGTCAGGAAAAGTAGCAAATGCATTCCTGACAGCTTTTGTACAAGATTGCCTGGTATGTGTTTGATCCAAGGCCAGTCAGAATAAGACTACTGGTTTACTGGTCCCACTTCAGCCTGCTGCAGGTCCTTGAACGTCTGTGTTGGTGGATTTCATTGGCAAGCTTCCCAATTCCAATGGGTTTAACGCAATCATAGTAGTAGTTGATTGTTTCACAAAGATGGCACACTTTGTACCTTGCTCAGCCACAATTACTTCAGTGGAAACTGCTAGGTTATTTGTGAATAGAATCTTCTCTCTACATGACATTCCAATGGAGATTGCAAGTGACTGTGGTCCTCAATTTATTGCTCAGTTCTGGGAAGCTTTTACTGGAATCCTTGGTATCAAATTGTGTCGCTCTACTGCTTTTCACCCCCGATCCAATGGACAAACAGAGAGGATAAACCAAAGTTTGGAGGTCTACCTACGCTGCTACACCAATGTGCAACAAGATGACTGGTGTGATAATCTACACATGGTAGAGTTCATATATAATAACGCCCTGCACACTTCAACTCAAGTATTGCCATTTTATGCCAATGTGGGTTATAATCCTTCTTCCAACATGGGTCCTCATTTGGTTAGCAACGTGGAAGCTGCAACTGATCAAGCTGCTGAATTAAAGCAGGTCCATCAGGAGCTCCAAGTTACTCTTGCCGCCGCCGTGACAACTTACAAGGAATACACAGATTGCAAGCGCCAGGAAGGTCCAGCTTACAGGCCAGGTGATCTAGTCATGGTAAATTCTTGCAATATGAAACTTAAAGTTCCATGTCGTAAATTGGGTCCCAAGCAAGTTGGTCCCTTCAAGGTAGAACATCAGATTAGTCTCTCTGCCTATTGGCTGGATTTACCTCCTGCTTTCAAGATTTTCCACACCTTCCATGAATGTCTCCTTACTCCCTTCAAAGGAACAGAGACCCCCTCTTCCCAACCCATTCTTGTGGAAGGAGAACCTGAGTACAAGAAAAATGTATTCTAGCTTCCCGCAAGAATTGTCGTTGTTTGGAATATTTGGTATTTTGGAAAGGTTATCCTGATTATGAAAACTCCTGGGTTCCCCACTACAATTGTTCAAATTCCTCTGATCTGATTCACAAGTTCTACAAGCGCAATCCCACTGCTATTGGACATCCTGAACTTACCCTTGCTGCAATAAATCTCCCACCTGCCCATAAGAATTTCTCTTTATCCCATCTCCCAGATGGTGGTATTGTGCCCAGGGCTAAAGCGGAGGGTAATGTCACAATAAGTTCTATAATGCCGGGTATTGTCCGTCCAAGTAAGAAGGCACGGAAGACTGGAAAACCTGTATCAAAATTGACCAAGTTAACGGATTTAAATCAAACAGTCAATCAAAAAGGGTCACAGCTGCTCCAGTATACCAGCTGAAACCAGCTCCCCCTTGTAAACTGACATTGATAAATTGACGTAATATGAGGGTCACCTGATATAAGCTCATTAATCAGCATGGTTGTCAGAAACTGGTCAGCAAGGGTTCTTTGCAACCTGGACTAGATAATCACTTGAAGATGCCAAAGGAATAGGAGATCAAGACTCAGGTGGTATTGCTTAGTCAATTTTTCTGATATATATTGAATAATTTTCCCTGTTTCAACTCTAAGAGTTGAGTCTTTCTAAATTTACTCAATAAAAATCAATTATTCCAAGTTCTAATTTTAAATTTTAAAAATGCATCCTGTGCTTGGGTTGTTGCGGTATATCCCGTACAATCTGATTCTGAACAGAATCATTTCAGGAAGATGGGGGCCAGCATCTGGAACTTTGTTGTTGGCGCTGCAAAATGTTAATTCCATGCCAGTTAATTTTGTAGCTCCTACCCCCATTCTGGAAAATGAAAATTGTGTTGCTTCTCAATGCCCAGAATTCTACACTGAAGATGCATTTATGCTTTCCCAGGTCATTTATCTTGGTTTACTCTGGTTAGGATTGATTGTTCTACTTAATCCTGGAGTTTCAATTGGAAATTTCACAAAAAGATATTTAAAGCCGCGTTGGTGGTTAATCATCAATTCTATGTGGATTTGGGTGGTAATTCCCCATCATATAGAAGCGGCTTCATATTATCCACTGATTTCTGTCACAAAAATGGGCTTTTATTCACTCTCAGAAGGAAGATCCCCTTAGAAACCTTCTTGTATATGACCCAGGGGGTCAAGGAAACAATATGGATTTGCTAATACTTGGAGTCCTCTAACAATATCTTGGGCTCCTGCACCTTAGTCTTGGACTTCTGCTCCTTAAACTTGGACTCCAACACCTTAAACTTGGACTCCAGCGCTGCGCTTAGGATCCAGCTCCTTATTATTGAGCCCCTGCTCCATTATCTTGGGCTTTGGCTCTCTGTATATCTTTAGTGGCCTTATTATTCCACTTGTATCAGTCTAATCAAGCTCCTGCTGATGATAAAAAGCATTCTAAAAACCTCTTGGCAGAAACTCAAAAGGCCTCAGAAAGATCCCGTCAAAGACCCAGAAAGACCTCAAAAAAGATTCTGTAACTTTCCAGCCAGCCACCTTCTTATAGTGTCCTTTTCCCAACGATTCCGCCTTTAAAATGGCTTTCTTCAGAAGCTTAAACCATTGCCGCTCACTTTTTCCTATAATAACTTAAACTTACATACTTACTTTCTCAAAAGCTTAAAGTATTAATTCACTATTTCCTTGCTTATACTTTAAGCTTTTGGCTTCCAACCAATCATTTTCATCAGGAAACCTTCCAGAACTCAGCCAATGAATTCATATAGCAGAAATAGATTATTTCTGAAGTTCCACTGGGATCCAACTAGGAAAATAATTTCCCCAGGTCAAACTGCTCAAAGCGACAACTCTTCACGCACCAAAGTGTTAACCAGTCCATTATTCCAGCACCAGTCTTCCCTGCATTCAACCTAAACCCATTTAAAAAGTAGAATACTATTTAAACTGTTCTTTCTGGACCTCTTTAACGTTTCCCCCATATATTTACAAATCTTGTAAAATCCAAGGAAAACGTCCCACCAAAACAACTTTGTATCTAGCTCTCATAGCAACATACCTTCATCTATCCTAGGAACTTAATAAATAAATATCTTACCCACACTTCTATCCACATTCCTTCTTGATTTTACTACTAAACCAAGGCAAAACATTCCACATTTTACCACCTTGGAAAATTAATTTGGCAAAATCTTGGCTCATTTCTCCGGACCACCAGTTCTTCATCATCTTATGATCCTTCAGTCAGCCCATTTCTGTCTCCAACAGCTCAGACCAGTTTTACAGCTACTTCTTCAACAGAAGTCACTAAACTTTCACTTGGTCAACATAAGCCCCACCCAAAAACCACCAAACATGTGGACTTTCACAGGTATGTGCCCTTAATTTTGCCCTGAAGGCTAACCCAAGGCTAGCTTCAAACCTCAATTTTCTGTTATAAAGATTTCCTGCTGTGTCCTCCTGGATGTTGTCCCCAGGAGCCAAACACAACATATACTTTGACAAAGAAGTGCCTACCAGCCAGGTGCTTTATCCAAGCTTTGGCCCCCATAGGTCCCCTGGTTGGTTTGGGGGAAAACAGGTGGGAACCTCAATCATCCCTGATATGGCTAATCAAAGGCATACTAGAGGCTTAAATAAACAATTAAGTAATCCAGAAAGGTTGACCGAAATCCAAATTTAAACACTAGAAACCTAAAGGCAACCAGTAGCTTATTTGAAGGAAAGAGCAAATACTTTACCAACTTTCTTCATCTGCCTCTTCTTTGAGCTCCCATAACCAAAATGAAATCTTCTCCAAGTAGCTGCTACCAGGGCATACCGTGGTTTAGCTACCCCACAGTTGCTAAAGTTATCAATGGAGCTTACCAGGATCCCTGGAACTTTTGGTAAACCCAACCTCTAAAGAGAACCAGACAGAGCCATGCTTTGCTGCTAAGTATGGCAAACCCAGCAGAGACTGGTGAAGGGGCTATCTCCAAAGCCAAAAGGCATAGCAGAATAATTTGGATAGATCCTCCATTAGCTTAACTGGCACCATGGTTCCAGATCTGTAACAAGAATAAGGCGTCAATTTGTAGCAACTAGGCTGGGTAAAGCCATGAAGTCAAGGCATCCCAGACCAGCCATTCCCATACACACTGCCCATGAGCCATACATCCAACATGTATAGCAATACCAAATACCAACAAAAGTTTGCAAGATGATGAAACAGAAATAAAAGGGGTGGGATGTGCTTATCAGAAAGGTTCTCAACCCTTGGTTGAAAGAGCAACAGAGATGGCTCAGCCATGCTCAAGCCCCTCATCCTCAGGATAGCAGGCAAGGGTCATCTGGCAGATCCCCATATACTTCTTCACCGCCTCTGTCTGCTTTGGGGGGCCATCCATGTTCTTAATGCCCCGCTTGAACAGGTGATCTATGTCCCCTGTTAGGCCTTGAACTTCTAGGATCTTATTGTATTTGGGCTTCTTGACCCTAGCCACAAATAAGCTACGCCACCCTTCAAGGGAAGATGTGGCCTTGATCACCCCATCTTTAGCCCACTTAAACCAGTTCCAGGGGATCAAGCCACCGCCTTTTCCAATCCAACGTGCTGAAAAGAATCCCTCAACCTACTTAGCTTCAAAGTACTCAATAACCAGGGAAATAATGCCTGCCTGGTTGGCAATGATGTAAGGGTGGTGGAGGGGGGCATCATAGAAGGCATCAGTCACCTCCTTTCTTGTTAGGGAAATGGTAGCAAATCAGTTAAAGGCATTCTTGGCCTCTTTGCTCCCTTCCAGTTTGACCAGCTCATGGAGATCTGAGCACTTCTGGAGGCAGCAGCCAAGTGCCAGGAAGAAACCCAGATGGCACCCCAGAGCAGGGTTGAAAAACTTGGACAAGCACATCCACCAGAGCTTGCTCAAAACCAATCACCCCACCAGGGTGATAGGCCAGCTTTATGCCCTCTTCATTACCGCAACCCTCACTTCCTATACCAGTGCCAGGCTGGACTCCCACCAGAGCAGCAGGCCATGTCCACAATGGGGACAACCTCAGCAGAACAATTGGCTGCAGTGGCCCAGGGACCCCAACTTCCAGTGTGGGCACATCCTGATCAGCTAGCCCCAACACTGTAATATAGACAAAACCCAGCTCACTAAAGTCATGTACAGAAGGGCATCTGGCAGGGGGAGTGGCAGGAACCTCCTTCATGGTTGGTGGTATCTGGTCTCTAGAACAGCCAGGGGGAGATCCGGGGGATAGTAAACCCCAACCCAAGGATGCCAGCAGGTGTGACCAAAAGAACCAGCCCAGAATAGGGCAGGTAGGGGAAGGGGGATAATTGTTAGGCCAGTCCATGTAGGGATGCTGTGGAGTTCCTGGTCACCAGTCCCCAAAGTGTGCCCTGGGTCATAGCCAGGGACCGGCTTGGAGGAGATGACATTTCCTAGTAGTGGGAGGTGGCTTTCTAGAAGCTTATACTTAGCCTGCATGACGGCAAAATCTTCCAGTAATTTTCCAATCACTAGGCGGGCATCCCCACCATGCACCTGTACGTCAGCTGGCGCCAACCGCTCTGTGGGCCTGTACCAGTCTTTCAACAACCTAGTAAACTCATTTCCTATGAACTCCCTTCCCCTATCTGTCATCTCAAGATGCCTAGTTGACCTCTACTCCTCCTCCTGGGAAGACTTACTGGTGGAAAATCTTCTGAAACTTTGACAATAGGTATCTTCCTCCCCTTGACTAGAGTAAAAGATATGGGGTAGCTCACTCATAGGGCTTGTATTTTTATCCCTGGAAAATTTGGGCAGGGGTACAAATAAGCTTTTATTCACTTTCATTAGGAAATCCCTTTAGAAACCTTCTGATATATTGCCTGGGTGTGGACGCAATATGCTTTTGCTATCATAACTGTGCTGTTTTAGCAGAGTTACACAGGGGAAAATATCTAGAAGATAGATAATAACCTTTATTGAGAGATAATGATTATATAGTTCATGTGAGTCAAGGATAGTAGGAACAAGATTGGTGATCACACAGCTGGATGGAGGAAGGGGGTGGCTTGATCCTGATAATGAGTCAAGCGCCAAATTGAGGTATCCACTGTATAAGGATCATTGTCTGTTCATGTTGATAGATTTGGTAATTCAAGTTGACTTCCTAGTCTGGCTTCAAGTGACCGGGTAATCAGATTGCAGGTCACAAACCTGCTTGGTTGGAACCTTGCTGGGGGGTCAAGCCTGCGGTTTTGACACCCCCCGGCTGAAGGTTGGCCTCCTCTGGAGGCAGGTTGTCAGGGAGGTTGTCAGGAGCCCAGGCGCCATATTGAACCAGTTGTTGTTTGGTGGCAGGCAGGGCGGTTTCTTGTTGTTTCTGTCTTGCTTTGCAGGGTTGTAGGCAGTTGTGGTGTAAGGTCTTGTCCTGCTTGCATTTCCCAAGCCCTTGCATGAGGTAAGTGTTATTATTGTTTACCTTTAGAATGATTGCTGGCCCTACTTTTTTGGGTTGTAGTTTGCTTTTGTCAACATTCATGACCCAGACTTTGTGCCCAACTTCATGTCTCTGGTGGATGGGAACAAAGGTCTTTTGTAAGTGTTCCTTTTCTTTGGCTGCTTGTTTGCTGTTGGCCTCTATTACTTGAGGATCTGAGCAAGGGGGGACTTGACTTGGAATTTCCAGTTTGGGTCCTGTCAATGCTTGAATGATATTTGGCTATGTGCTGTATACCAGTTCAAACAGGCTTTTTCCGGTGGATCTGTTCACTTGGGTTTGGCACACAAGTAATGCAGTCAATAGCTGCTTATACCAGTCTTCAGGTCTCCTGGCAGTGAGTTTGGCTAGGGCTTGCACAAGGCTACCATTAAGCCGCTCTACGCGTTCATTGGCCTGTGGATGGTATGGTGTTGTGACAGTATGTTTGACTCCATTTTTGGCAAGGTACACGTTGGTGTTTTTGGAGGACAATTATTTGCCCCCATCAGTTATCAGGAGTTCTGGCTTTCCAAACCTGCTGATTATTTCCTTGCCAATGAATTGTCAGATGTTGTTACCGGTGTGTGTTTTCACCGCTTGGGCTACTGGCCACCTTGTCACAAAACCAATGGCTGTGATGATGTATTTTTTGTTGTTGTGCTTTCCTGGCATGGGGCCCACAATGTCAAGAGCCCATACTTTAAATGGTAGTTGGGTTTGAATGGGGAGTACAGACTTAGACGGGGTTTTGCTTTTGGCAAACTTTTTGCAGACCTTGCACTGTTCTAGCACTTCTTGGACATTGCGGTATAGGGTTGGCCACCAGGCTTTATGTTTTAGGAATTTGTATAGATTTTGGCTCTTAGTATGTCCGAGATCCCTGTGGTAGCCAAGAATGGTATCAACTTGTTGATGTGTGGGAATGTAGGGAATGATTGTGCCATCCAACATTTTCCTTGAAGAGTCCCGTATACGTCAGCAAAGAGGTGCTCATTCTTGATGACCGTTTTTTTGGTGATATTGGTTGTGCCTGCAGGGAACCCTTTGTCTTTTGTACAGAGCACTAGGAGAGGCCAGTCTGGTTTGAGCCCATTCTCTCCCCTAGAAGCGCGGACATACAGGTGGGACAGGGCGTCTGCCATGGCAAGTTTGGCCTGGGCTTATATTGGATGGGCATGTTAAATCTTTCTAAGATTTCCATCCACTGCGCTTGGCGGCGTGACATGTTTGCTTGTGTCTTGAAATAGATGAGTGACTTATGATCAGTTAGTGCTGTGAATTCTTCCTGCTGTTCCAGGTAACAACGCTATTTGACTAGGCAGTGTACAATGGCCAACAGTTCTTTGTTGTGGATTGGGTATCAACACTTGCCTTCCGTCAGTTTGCGCAGCTTGTAGGCTACAGGCAGGAAATCACCATCACTATTCTTAATTTGTAGTACCCCCCAATGGATGCATCTTAAGCGTCAGTTTTCATCTGGTATTCTCCGTCTTTTTTGGGGTATTGTAAGATGGGCGCTGTTGTGAGCTTTTCCTTGAGACGTCTAAAACAGAGGTCATGTTGGGGGTCCATACAAACTTGGACTTGGCGCCTGTTATGGCAGACAAGGGGGCGGTCAAGACGCCAAAGTTAGGTATGAAGCGTTGCACATAGGCCATCATTCCCAAGAAGGTGCATAGTTCTGACTTGTCCTTGAGAGGTGGCATCTTGCAGATGGCCTGTATCTTTTGACTGTTGGGTTTGATGACATCTTTTGAGGCTATGTGTCCCAAGAAGGGTAGTTGCTCCTGGAAGAACTGGCATTTGGAGGGTTTGGCCAACAGTTTGTGTTGTGCCAGGGTTGCAAAGACTTCCTCCAGGTCTTTGTGGTGCTGTTCCACTGATGGGCTGTAGACAATAATATTGTCCAGGTACACTAGTGCATGTTTGCCTATGTGTGGCGCAAACACTTTGTTCATGAAGGTTACAAAGGTGGACGGGGCATTGGTCATGCCAAAGTTGAGTACCACACATTTGTAGGAACCGTACTTGGTGCAGAAGGCTGTCTTGAGGATGTCTTCCTCCTTAATGCAAATCTGGTTGTAGCCTGCAGGAAGATCAATCTTGGAGAAGACAGAGGCCCCTCCCAAGGCATCAAGGAGATTGTCAATTAGTGGTAATGGGTAACAATTCTTAATGGTGACTTTGTTTAGGGCTAGGTAGTCTGTGACCGGACGCAAGGTACCATCCTTCTTGGCCACAAATATTACAACAGCCCCAAAAGGAGACTGTGAGGGGCGGATAAGTCCTTTCTCCAACGCTTCCTTGAGATAAGCATGTAGGGCAACATCTTTAAATGGGGTCAGCCTGTAGATAGAGCACGCTTTGGGGATAGCACCCTAGAGTTGAATAGAGTGTTGAATGTGTTTCTCAGGGGGCAGCCCAGGTAACGCCTCCTTGAAGATTTCTGGGTGACGGGCCACAATGTCCCAATCTTGTGGTGTGGAGGTGTCCTGGTGGTCCTTGAAGTGTATGATTTCATACTGGCAGGAGTCCAAGTCAATTGCTTCCAAGCTTTCTTTCTTGTCCCTGGTCTCCGTGATGCGTACAAAGACGTGGTCTCATAGGAGTTGGTCTAAAGAGTCCAGGTAGATTTGGTGGTTGACAACTTTACGCTTGATGGTCAACACTGAGGTTGCCTAGTCCACGTGGGGGTTGTTTTTCTGTAACCAGTCTAGGCCCAGTACAATGTAATACTTAGGGAAGTCAATGGCGGGACCTTGGATGGTGGAGTGGAGGTTCTCAAGCATGACAGAGAAGGGGACAGTCTCTTTTGTCACAGCAATGTGATGTTCATCAGCCAGGACCACGTTTTTAATCCGCAAAGGATTATTGACCAACTTGAATTTATCCACAAATTTGCTGTTGACTAAGGTTCAATCTGCGCCCAAGTCCAAGAGTGCTGAGCCTGTGTAACTGCAAAAGTGGAAAGGATAAGACATCAATTTATTGGGATGTCTGGCAATGGTGTATAGTACCAGGTCTTCCAAGAGCACTTGGATCATTGGGCATTGGTCCACGTCCTTGGGTCAGTATTCATTGTTGGGCGAGTCAGGAGTTGCATGAGGAGAGCTTGGCTTTCTTAGTGCTCTCCCCGGGCTGTTCCCTCATCTTGGTTGCCTTGGGTGGCAGTGACACAGAAATGGGTACAATTTGATTGGCTGTTATTTACATTCCCATTCCCATTTGAACCCGTGGGCTTGTGGTTGTTGCCGTTGCCTCCAGGAGGTGGTTGAGAGGAGCGCCTGCTTGGATGGGAGTCCTTGGGTCTTTCTTGTTTCCCAGTCTGTGCCTTGTATAGAGCGTTGGATGTTTGTTCCGCTTTTTCTGCTTCACGGTACAGGCTTTTCAGGTTGGTAACCTGGTCCAGGTTCACATGTCTCATCATGTGCAACCTGAGAGCGCTGTAGTACATGATGTGTGTTGCTGGGGTGTCAAAGGCCATATTAGATGGGGTACAGAGACAGAGTTCCTTGTAGGCGCGGGTAAGTTCCTTCACAGTGCCTGTCTAGGTTAGGTTCTTTACTTGGTGTATGATCATGAGTGCCGTATCCTTAAGCACAAATCTCACCAAGAAGTCCTGTTTGAAGGTGTCCCAGTTCTTGTCAGTGTGCTCTTTGTGCCACTTGTCACACCAGGTGCCAGCGTCATGGGTCAGGCAAATGGAAATCTTTGCAATCCAGAATTGCTGTGGGCATTCCATCTGAGCCAGCTTGCTTTGAGTGGACTGGATCCATGCAGCAGCACTGTTGTTGTTGGCCCTGGCAAAGGGCTCTAAGGTGGCGCTGCAAAGTCTTTGTGCAACATAGGCGGGCTTGGTGGTTTTGTCAGCTGGTTGTGGCATCAAGGAAGGCGTCTGAAAGAACCCTTGGGCGGATAGGGCCTTGAAGACAGGTAGCGGGATCACTGTGTTTTGGTAGAGAACAAAGCCATCAGGTATCTTGGTACCAGGAGTATACGGCGTCCAGTTGGGCGGGAGGCCAGACATAATTCTGTTGAGGATTTGTTGGCCGCGTTGTGTGCAGGCAACAGGCAGAATTTTTCAAGATAAGGTAGAATGGAGAAATTACCTGGCTACCAATGTTGTAACTTTGCTGTTTTAGCAGAGTTACACAGGGGAAAAATATCTATAAGATAGATAATAACCTTTATTGAGAGATAATGATTATATAGTTCATGTGAATCAAGGATAGTAGGAACAAGATTGGTGATCACACAGCTGGATGGAGGAAGGGGGTGGCTTGATCCTGATAATGAGTCAAGCGCCAAATTGAGGTATCCACTGTATAAGGATCATTGTCTGTTCATGTTGACGGATTTGGTAATTCAAGTTGACTTCCTAGTCTGGCTTCAAGTGACCGGGTAATCAGATTGCGGGTCACAAACCTGCTTGGTTGGAACCTTGCTGGGGGGTCAAGCCTGCGGTTTTGACATTGCCAATACTTGGAGCCCTCTAACAATCTCTTGGACTCCTTGGTCTTGGGCTCCTGCACTTTGCTCCAGCTCCAGTTCCTTATTCCCAGCTCTAGCTCCTTTATCTTAAGCTTCTGCACCTTTATCTTGGTCTTCAGCTCCTTATGTAGTCTTTGTGGCCGTTTTAATCCACTTGATTCAGTCCCTAAAAAGCCTCAGATATCTTTCATGTGATGGTCCACATGTTTGGTGGTTTGCAGGTGGGGCTAATGTTGGCCAAGCAAAAAATTGGTTGTTTGTTGCAGGTAGGTGCCTAGTAGGGAATGATGGCTACTAGGGATGGTAAGGTCTAGCTAGTAGGTGTAAAGACTACTGGAGGCAGATGTTGCCTCCACCCAGCAGAAGATATTGGTTGCTTTGGTCTAGAGTTCTTCACCTAGGAGGGAAATGTGGCTGCAGAAGGGTGAAGACTGAGATATCAAGCAGGGAACTTTGTCTGTCTGGGGGGATAAGGTTTTGGACCCCTGGCAGGTAACGCGGGCTGCCAGGGAGGGGAAGAGCTCTGAGGGCTCTACATACCCTGATACGCTTACAGGAGGTCTGTGAGCAAGCATCCTACCTAACATACTGGTAGGGTGTCCTCGTTTATGCCCCTATGGGAGCTTTTGGGGAGAACCCAGAGTGAGCATTGGAGGGTATAGATTTGCTTGGAGGTGTCACCAAGGCGGTTTGCTTGGTGAAGCAAGCTGCAGAACTTAGTGTGATCAGGCCTCTGGAAAGTAGAGCTGATTACTCTGCAACTGAAAGCCCAGACTTAATCAACTGGGTGAGTAAAAACAACATTATAGGCTTTGAGGATCTATGGTTAGATGACCTAAGTGGAATGACACTTGCAAGGGCCCAGTCAAACACCAGTTCAATGTAGAAAATGCCTGGGTCTACAGGTTCTGGCAACAGGGACTGAGATAAAGAACCAAGGTGGTTCACAGCATTTGCAGAGAAGACTAGTGAGAGGAACTGTTTGATCACAGATAAGGCTAGTTGAAGGACTGTTGGTTCATATTGAATTTTGGAGCCAAAATGGTTCATTGTGCAGGTGGAACCAAGATGGTTCCTAGTGAGGATAAGTGGAAGGGCTCAAAGATCATGATGCAGAAGTAGCTGGCCATGATAAAGGAGTAGTCAGAGGACTAATAGGCCGTTTAAAGACTGGAAAGGAGCTATTATGTGAACTAAGATGGACTGTTTGCTGGTTAAGCTGAAGAGCTGGAAGATGTGGTTGAAGAGCTGGCTGAAGAACCCAAAGATGATGGTGAAGAACTAGTGGTCCGGAGAAATGAGCCAAGATTTTGCTGAATTGATTTGCCAAAGTGGGAAAATGTAGCATGTTTTGCCTTGATTTAGTAGTAGAATCAAGAAGAAATATGGATAGAAGTGTGGGTAAGACATTTATTTATTAAGTTCCTAGGATAAATGAAGGTATGTTGCTATGAGAGCTGGATACAAAGTTGTTTTGGTGGGACTTTTTCCTTGGATTTTACAAGATTTGTAAATATATGGGGGAAACGTTAAAGAGGTCCAGAAAGAACAGTTTAAATAGTATTCTACTATTTAAATGGGTTTAGGTTGAATTAAGGGAGAACTGGTGCTGGAATAATGGACTGGGTAACGCTTTGGTGCACAAAGAGTTGTCGCTTTGAGCAGTTTGACCTGGGGAAATTATTTTCCTAGTTGGATCCCAGTGGAACTTCAGAAATGGTCTAGTTTTGCGCTCTTCATTCATTGGTTGAGTTCTGGCAGGTTTCCTGATGAAAATGATTGGTTGGAAGCCAAAAGCTTAAAGTATAAGCAAGGAAATAGTGAATTAATACTTTAAGCTTTTGAGAAAGTAAGTATGTAATCTTAAGTTATTATAGGAAAAGGTGAGCGGCAATAGTTTAAGCTTATGAAGAAAGCCATTTTTAAGGCGGAACTGTTGGGAAAAGGACACTATAATAAGGCGGCTGGCTGGAAAGTTACAGAATCTTTTTTGAGGTCTTTCTGGGTCTTTGACGGGATCTTTCTGAGGCCTTTTGAGTTTCTGCCAAGAGGTTTTTGAAAGCCTTTTGATCACCAGCAGGAGCTTTATTGGACTGATACAAGTAGAATACCAAGGCCACTAAAGATATAAAGAGAGCTGAAGCCCAAGATAACAGAGCAGGAGCCCAAGAATAAGGAGCTGGATCCTAAGCAAAGCGCCATAGTCCAAGTTTAAGGTGCAGGAGTCCAAGTTTAAGGAGCAGAAGTCCAAGACTAAGGTGCAGGAGTCTAAGACCAAGTGCAAGGAGTCCAAGATATTGTTGGAGGACTCCAAGTATTGGTAAATCCATATTGTTTCCTTGACCCCCTGGGCCATATACCAGAAGGTTTCTAAGGGGATCTTCCTTCTGAGAGTGAATAAAAGCCTATTTTGACCCCTATACATATTTCTGAGATACATTTTCTCTTACCAGAGAATTATAATCCCTTTCAGCCAGTCCCTGGCTACAATCCAGGACACACTTTGGGGACTGGTGGACAGAAACCCACATTCCCCTTTTATAGCTCCTCTTTCAGTCCAAAATCTCTCTCAGAACTCTTGTTTTCTCAAAGCTTAAACTATCCAGTTTTTCTCTTTCTAAAATATATTAAACTTAATAACCTACTTAAGCTAATGAGAGCCCTGAATTTTCTGCTTCTGCTCCTCATTTTTTAGGCTTTAACTTTTCAGTTAAAGCCCTCAAAACACTGATCAAATAAGCTTTGACTTTCAGTCAATCAGAAGACTCAATTCAACAGTTTTTCCAAAAAGTTCACCCAATTGACTTGCTCTTGACTATGGTTTGAACCTGAGGCTTTCTTGCTCTGGACAAAAAACTGCTTTGCATTTCAAACGGGTTTGCTGTAATTCCCGTCATGTTTCTCTGGTAAATCTCAAGCACTTTTGGTTATGTTTTCATAGGGGATTTTTGAACCCTTAATTCTTCAACATTTATACAAGTTTCTCTGTATCTTCTTCATCATTTACCACTTTGAACTTGCCTATTGCCTGCCTTTTGTCTCTCCTAGTCATTTTGGCAAAACTTCAATACTTGTTCTCACAGTTTCTCTGTACTGTTTCTGGCCTCTGTTTTAACTCTTCTTTACTCAAAAAGCTCTTAATAAATTACAGTTTACTTTCTTTAAATGATTTATTCCTCTTCTGTTCTTTTTTATGATAAATAATATAATCTTCATGTCAAAACAGCAGGCTTGACCTACCAGCAAGGTTCCAAGTAAGCAGGTTTGTGACCCACAATCTGATTACCCGGCTACTTGAAGCCAGACTAGGAAGTCAACTCAAATTACCAAATCCAAAAACATGAACAAATGATGACCCTTACAATGGATACCTTATTTTGGTTCATGACTCATTAACAGGATCAAGCCACCCCCTTTACCATCCCACCACATAATCAAAACAATCATGTTCCTGTTATCCATGAATCACATTAACTATATAAGCATTATCTCTCAATAAAGAACATTATCTAGTTTCTAAATATTTTATCCTTGTAACTCTGCTAAAACAGCACAGGTAGGGGTTCCATCCTATTTTAATCCCCAAAATTCCGCCTGTTGCCTGTACTTGCTGCGGCCAGCAAATCCTTGATAGAATCATGTCTGGCCTCCTGGTAGACTGGACACTGTACACACCTGGTGCCAAGATATCTGATGGGTTTGTCCTCTACCAGAACATGGTGATCCCACTCACCACAGCCAATGCCTTGTCAGCACAAGGGTTCTTCCAAACGGCCTCCACCATTCCACAACAAACTGACAAAAAGCATCATGCCCGCCTATGTAGCCCAGAGACTTTGAAGCGCGGGCCTGGAGTCCTTTTCTGGAGCCAACAATGACAACACTGCTGCATGAATCCAATCTTCCCAAAGCAAACTAGCCCAAATGGGATGCCTGTAACAATTCTGGATTGTAGAGATCTCCATCTGACTGACGCATGATGCTGGTACTTGGCGCAACAAGTGGCATGAGAAACACACAGAGAAGGGCTGGGACACCTTCAAACAAGACTTCTTGGTAAGGTTTGTGCTTAAGGATACAGCGCTCATGATCATACGTCAAGTAAAGAACCTGACCCAGACAGGCACTGTTAAAAAACTCACCTGTGCCTACAAGGAACTCTGTCTTCATGCCCCATCTGAGATGGCCTTTGACACCCCAGCTACACACCTCATGTACTACAACACCCTCAAGTCGCACGTGATGAGGCATGTGAACCTGGATCAGGTGACCAACCTGCAAAGCCTGTACTGTGAAGCGGAAAAAGCGGAACAAACATCTAACACTCTATACAAGGCACAGACTGGGAAACAAGAAAGGCCCAAGGACTCCCATCCAAGCGGATACTCTACTTGATCACCTCCTGGAGGCAACAGATACAACAACAACCACAAACCCACGGGTTTGAATGGACATGGAAATGGAAATAATGGCCAGTCAAATTGCACTCATTTCTGTGTCACCGCCACCCAAGACAACCAAGAGGAGGGAAAAGCCCGGGGAGAGCACTAAGCAAGCCAAGCTCTCCCTATGCAACTCCTGACTTGCCCAACAACAAATACCAACCCAAGGACGTGGACCAATGCCCAATGATCCAAGTGCCCTCAGAAAACCCAGTACTATACACCATTGCCAGACATCCCAATAAATTGATGTCTTATCCTTTCCACTTTTGCAGTTACACAGGCTCAGCACTCTTGGACTTGGGCGCAGATTGAACCTTAGTCAACAGCAAATTTGTGGATAAATTCAGGTTGGTCAATAATCCTTTGCGGATTAAAAACGTGGTCCTGGCTGATGAACATCACATTGCTGTGACAAAAGAGACTGTCCCCTTCTCTGTCATGCTTGAGAACCTCCACTCCACCATCCAAGGTCCCGCCATTGACTTCCCTAAGTATTACATTGTACTGGGCCTAGACTGGTTACAGAAAAACAACCCCCACGTGGACTAGGCAACCTCAGTGTTGACCATCAAGCGTAAAGTTGTCAACCACCAAATCTACCTGGACTCTTTAGACCAACTCCTATGAGACCATGTCTTTGTACGCATCACGGAGACCCGGGACAAGAAAGAAAGCTTGAAGGCAATTGACTGGGATTCCTGTCAGTATGAAATCATACACTTCAAGAACCACCAGGATACCTCCACACTTCAAGACCGCAACATTGTGGCCTGCCATCCAGAAATCTTTAAGGAAGCGTTACCTGGGCTAACCCCTGAGAAGCACATTCAACACTCTATCCAACTCAAGAGGGCTGTACCCAAGGCATGCCACATTTAAAGGCTGACCCCAAACAAGGACAACGCCCTATGTGCCTATCTCAAGGAGGCACTAGAAAAAGGACTTATCCGCCCCTCATAGTCTTCCTTTGGGGCCGCTGTATTATTTGTGGCTAAAAAGGACGGTACCTTACGCCTGGTCACAGACTACTGCGCCTTAAACAAAGTCACCATTAAGAATTGTTACCCACTGCCACTTATTGACAATCTCCTTGATGCCTTGGGAGGGGCCTCTGTCTTCTCCAATATTGATCTAACTGCAGGCTACAATCAGATTTGTATCAAGGAGGAAGACATCCCTAAGACAGCCTTCTGCACCAAGTATGGTTCCTACAAATGTCTGGTACTCAACTTTGGTATGACCAATGCCCTGTCTACCTTCCTAACCTTCATGAACAAAGTGTTTGCACCAGACATAGACAAACATACCCTAGTGTACCTGGATGATATTATTGTCTACAGCCTCTTGGTGGAGCAGCACCACAAAGACCTGGAAGAGGTCTTTGTGACCTTTGCACAACACAAACTGTTGGCTAAACCCTCCAAATGCCAGTTCTTCCGGGAGCAACTACCCTTCTTGGGACACATAGCCTCAAAAGATGGCATCAAACCCAACAGTCAAAAGATACAGGCCATCTGCAATATGCCACCTCCCAAGGACAAGTCAGAACTACACATCTTCTTGGGAATGATGGCCTATGTGCGGCGCTTCATACCCATTTGTGGCGTCTTGACTGCCCCCTTGTCTGCCATACCAGGCGCCAAGTCTAAATTTGTATGGACCCTCCAACGTGACCTCTGTTTTAGACGCCTCAAAGAAAAACTCACAACGGCTCCCATCTTGCAATACCCTTAACAAGACAGAGAATACCAGATGAAAACTGACGCCTCAGATGTATCCATTAGGGAAGTACTACAAATTAATAATAGTGATGGTGAATTCCTGCCCGTAGCCTACAAAATTGCGCAAACTAACAGATGGCAAGTGCCAATACCCTATCTATGACAAGGAACTGCTGGCCATTGTATATTGCCTAGTCAAATGGCGCTATTACCTAGAACAGCAGGAAGAATTCACAGCACTAACCAATCATAAGTCGCTCATCTTTTTCAAGACACAAGCAAACCTGTCACACTGCCAAGCGCGGTGGATGGAAATATTAGAAAGGTTTAACATGCTCATCTAATATAAGCCCGGGGCCAAGCTTGCCATGGCAGACGCCCTGTCCCACCTGTATGTCTGTGCTTCAATAGGAGAGAATGGGCTCAATCCAGACTGGCCTCTCTTAGTGCTACATACAAAAGACAAAGGATTACCTGCAGGCACAACCAACATCACCAAGGAAACGGTCATCAAGAATGAACATCTCTTTGCTGACGTGTATGGGACTCTCCACAGAAAAATGACAGATGGAACAACCATTCCCTACATTCTTACACATCAGCAAGTTGACACCATTATTTGATACTACAGAGATTTTGGACATACTAAGAGCCAAAATCTATACAAGTTCCTAAAGCATGTAGCCTAGTGCCCAACCTTATACCGCGGCTTCCAGGAAGTATTAGAACAGTGCAAGGTTTGCAAAAAGCTTGCTAAAGGCAAACCCCACCTAAGTCTGTACTTCCCATTCAAACCCAATTAACATTCAAAGTATGAGCTCTTGACATTGTGGGCCCCATGCCAGGAAAGCACAACAACAAAAAATACATCATCACAGCCATTGACTTTGAGACAAGGTGGCCAGTAGCCCAAGCGGTGAAGGCGCACACCGGCAACAACGTACAATAATTTATTGGCAAAGAAATAGTCAGCAGGTTTGGAAAGCCAGAACTCCTGATAACCAATGGAGGCAAAGAATTGACCTCCAAAGACACCAATGTGTACCTCACCAAGAATGGAGTCAAACATACCGTCATAACACCATATCATCCACAGGCCAATGGACGCGTAGAGCGGCTTAATGATAGCCTTGTGCAAGCCTTAGCCAAACTCACCGCCGGGAGACCTGAAGACTGGTATAAGCAGCTACCAACTGCATTACTTGTGTGCCAAACCCAAGTAAACAGATCTACTGAAAAAAGCCTGTTTGAACTGGTATACGGCACACAGCCAAATATTATTCAAGAATTGACAGGACCTAAATTGGAAATTCCAAGTCAAGTCCCCCTTTGCTCTGATCCTCAAGTAGTAGAGGCCAACAACAAGCAAGCAGCCAAAGAAAAGGAACGCCTACAAAATACATTTGTTCCCATCTGCAACAGACATGAAGTTGGGGACAAAGTTTGGGTCATGAATGTTGACAAGAGCAAACTACAACCCAAGAAAGTTGGGCCAGCAATCATTCTGAAGGTAAACATCAATAACACTTACCTTGTGCAAGTACTTGGTAAACGTAAACAAGACAAGGTCCTTCACCATGATTGCCTGAGGCCCTGCAAGGCAAGACAGAAGCAACAGGAGACTGTCCTACCCACCACAGAATAACAGTTAGTCTAGTATGGCGCCCAGGCTCTCAAAAACCTCCCTGACAACCTGTCCTCAGAGGAGGCCAACCTTCAGTTGGGGGTATTGAAACAGCAAGCTTGACCCACCAGCAAGGTTCTGAGTAAGCGGGGTTGTGACCCACAATCCAATTATCCAGTCACTTGAAGCCAGACTAGGAAGTCAACTCAAATTTCCAAATCCAACAACATGAACAAACAATGACCCTTAATATGGATACCTTGTTTTGGCGCTTGACTCATTACCAGGATCAACCCACCCCCTTCACCATCCCACCACGTGATCAAAACAATCATTTTCCTGTTATCAATGAATCACATTAACTATATTTCGTTATCTCTCAATAAAGAACATTATCTAGTCTCTAGATATTTTTCCTCTTGTAAATCTGATAAAATAGCACAGTTACAACATTCACATCATATCATTGGCAGCATTAAATCATTATTCAACTGCTTCTTTCTTATAATTTCCGTTCTTAAGAATCCAAAACAAGTATTCTAACTCCTGTCTTTAGTCCAGCTAGTCCTTCCAAGCCATCTTTAAGCTTCTCAGCTAGTCCTGCATTATTATCTTCTAGTTCTTTAGCTATTCCTGAATCATGATCAGATATTCCTTCACTTCAATATGAACCAATAGTCCCTCAACTAGTCTTCACTGTAATCATGCAGTCCTTCTTACTAGTCTTCACTGCTGATCCCACACTAGGAACCACCTCAGTTCTAAATTTCAGTCCTATTACCAAAACCTGTAGACTCAGGTGTTGTGAATGCCACTATTTACCGTGTTTCAATTTTGCCTTTGATGGGATTTTTTGAGGACAAATTTCTCTCTTTTGCTTTTGCCCTTCAAAATGACTCTGGCTCCAAATTGAGAAATTCAATTGTTCAGTTTCCTGATTTTGCACAACTTGCTCACCCCACTCATGCTTGTGGCAAGTGATCCTACTGTCCATGTACTGTTTTGTGGTAAAGCTACATAGTATATAATCCATTTCACTTTACCAATAAAATTTAAGTTCTATTCACATTTTTGTCTTTTTGTCTTGACATACTTTGGCGCCTCTCTAGCCACGTCTAACAGATATTATTCAATCAGGGCCACAAGGTAATCACATAGCCTTCCCTGCCATTCTAACCAAGACTTAGTATAAATCCAATCCTAAGGTTAGGATTTCCCGTTGTGACTCTGTGCCGCGCCTTAGATCACAACAAAAATGGTGCTCACTACAGGGGCTGTAAGCCCCTTGGTTATCCCTTTTGCAACCACGTTTTCAGGACCTTTGCCTCCTCCCATACAAGAGCCAACTTTGCCTGAAATTACCAGTCCTCCTATTGAAGAAGACATCACCAACCTGCATATTGTTCCTACTGTACTGAACCTCAGGAATGATCCCTGCTTAGTGGCCTACCTTTTGGGTACCCCTGACTTGGAACAAGTCATGATAGTAGCCCTTGGGTTAGCCCATAATGGGGCCATCTCTTGCCTTCAGCTTCAGTTCAATTGAGCAGAATACTACTAATTTATTGTGGCTCCACAATTTCCACAGCATCTCCTCTCAGTGGCTGGCTCTGTTGAACACCTATTGTCATCCTTTGTACAACCAGCCTTAGCCCATCATCAAATGGTGTTAGGGCTCCACGCTAAGGAGATTTCATCTCTATAGGCAGCCTCCAACCATCATTTGGATCAGTTTGCAGCCTACCAGTAGTGGATCCACTCCCTGTTTCCCTGGTATCAGACAATCAGCACAATTCTGTCACCTCCCAGGCCCGCTTGGTCAGCTCCATATAGCAAATGTGCTAGTCCATCCCTGAGTACGTCAGGAAGCGTCTACATGAGTTTCAACAGTTAGAACAACCTTGAAAAACTCAAGTCAACTCTACCTCTAATGCCTATCTTGCTGTTTTGAACAACTTGTGCAACAGCTCAACAAATTCAGTGCTTACTCCTTTGACCAACTACAGTAAGTAGTAGCCCTTGCCGCTAAAGGCCTCCACAGACTTGGCAAGGAATTCAATCAAGAAAGAGCTGCTGTTGCCGCTACTATTGTCAAACTCCAGACTCAATTAAATGAACTGTCTACACCTAAACCAGATGCCCTGCCTTCTCCTCCATCAGATGAGTTAGCAGATAGAGAACAGAGGCTCTGGGATGCCATTTTAGAGCTAAGAGCGTCCACTTGCAGCCAGGATTGCCCTACCAAGGCCCTTCAGACAGATCCTCAATTGCTTGCTCTGAAAGCTCAAGTTGCTGACTTGCAACAAGAGGTTGCTACTTTGTGTGAGGCAATGGCGTCTGTTGTTAGTCTAATTGGAGTTATTGGTGAAGATGTTTGCTGCCCTGGCTTATCAGGAGCCCCCTGCATTCATTGTTCTAGAGAGTTGATAGCTCTAGCTAATGAGATGGACCATATTAAAAAAGACCACTCTGAGCTTGATAAAGACATACAGGAAATGAGTGAAGTAATCAATTCAGTAAATGACAGGTTTGCACCTTGCCTCTTAGTGGGTCCATCTCTTACATTCCAGCTGGTTGAACTGTCCTTGGTAGTAACTGCACAGGGTCAGCGCCTGGATGTTACTGAGTGGCAGACCACCCTAGCTAATAATACAGACACCTTCACTGCTGAAACCTTGAATACCCTTGAGGAAAGTGTTTGCTAGATGTGGGTCAGACAAACCACCACCAAATCTGAAGCAGAATTCTCCCCATGCATAAACATTCTCAACAGTAACAATGGTGGTCCAACTCCTGAGGCCCACTTCAAAACTACCTTTAAGCAATTCTTTGACCCCAAGACTTCTACTATTGTGGCTTTCCTAATCATTTAAAAAGCTGCTATGAAGAGGGCCTCTGATAAGGTTAAGAAAGAACACATTATAGCCTGCCTGCACCTGACCTTCCAGGAGGTAGTAGTGTCTGAGTTGCCCACCATTGAGACATGGAAAGAGATAAAGCAGATTCTGATCAACAAATTTGGTAGCAAACTTAGCTTGGAAGTAAAAAAGACACCTTCATGTACATTGCTTTCAAACCTAAGGAGACTCTAGCCAAATTTGCAGATAGATTCTACATGGAAGGACAGCAGCTGATCACAAGTTGCCAGTTGACTGCACATGAAGTGTACATGGCTTGTGCTCAAGCCCTCAAGGTCAACCAGCTTCTGTGCCTTCACTTCAAAGCCCATAAGGCCATTTTTTCCTCTATGAAGAGCATAAAGACACTGTTGCAGGATATGCATATTACCCATTCTGGAGCAGTAGTGCGGGAGAATTGTGCCACCTCTAATTCTGGTTTGTCTTCATGTGGCCCTTATATCCTCACCATGAACTCACAGAATCCTCCTCAACGCTAAGGGTGCCATAACTGTGGGCAGATAGGTCACCATCCTTGAGTCTGCACCAGCCCTTGAGTTGAAGGGGCTGATCCCAAGGAGCAGGCGGGAAAAGAACAGTCAACCTAGAGGCAGAGACACTCTCAGTTTACAATTTATCTCAGTATCCTTCAATTCCCCCTCCATTGCAGACTCTGATTCTGTCAACACTGAGGCTCCTCCCATCCTGCTGTTATTCCACAACATCTCTGATGACTCTGACATGGATGATTCAGATATGGACAATCCCAACGCCTATGGGTATTCAGTCCTTGCTTTCCCCAAAACTATTGCAGTCCCTTATAAACTACATTCTGGTAAAACTACAACAACCGCCAAGCCTCTGCCTAAAGCCAAGGAGGTTATCTCTTGCCCATACCTTAATCAGTCTAAGAGATCTCCTGTGTTTGTAGAGTCATCTGAGGGAGCTGCTGAGGTTGCTAACGCTGTATTTAAGAATGTCTTGGTCTTGTTTCCTCTCCAGATGGTATATAAGGAGTTTTTGGGCCTCAGATGCATGATTAAAAAGTGGTACAAAGAACTGGCAGAAGCCCAAGACATTCTTGCAGTCCTCCCTTCCTTTGGTTGTACTATCACACATGTGGAAATATTCATTCAAAAGGTGAAAATCAAGTCTATCTTGGACACTAGATCTCCTGTTGATGTTGTCTCCTTGAAGCTTTTCAAGAAGCTCAAGCTTGCCCCCAATCTCAACTATCACCAGTTGTATGGCCCCTCTGGGCTATCCATGACTCACCCTATAGGGGCTTATTCTTCTCTTCCCATGCGGTTTGGCAAGCTACTCCTGGCCGCGCCTGCTGTTGTTTTGGAGAATGAGAGTTGCAACCTCCTATTTGATACACAATTCCTTAGGGAATACAATAGGATAATCAACTTAAAGGATGGCTACCTCTCTATAATAGGATACAAGGTCCCTTTGATCTTTGAAGAGCCAGTTAAAGTTCCTGGGAAGCGCCTCAAGACATGTGCCTTGGAATATCCCACTGGTGTTTTCACTTTAAAATACTGTATTCATTCCTCCAACATGAAGTGCCCTCCTATGGCTTGTCCTGCGTCTGAAGAGATTCCTCTCTTTGCCACTTCTGCTGTGACTATTCCTCCTGGGTCTCAGGCTATCCTTGACTCCCAAATATTGTATGAGCTACCCAAAGGTACGTTCCTAGAGTTGTACTATCCTCCCTTGCTAGGACGCAACAAACCCTACCTCTGCCTGGGAATCCTGGATGTCACTCATAAAGACCCTGTTCAATTGCTGGTGACTAAATTGACAGCTCTCCCCATACATGTGTCTAGAGGGCAGGTTGTTGGCTATAGCAAGTTGCTTAATGCTCCTAATGTATTATTGCTACATCCCTTTGGTACATTCCAGGATTTTAATTTACCTGAAGAAAAGCCCCAAGTCCTATCCTTGTTCACTGCACAAGATTTCCTATAGCTATCCCCAGTACAAAAGAAGGAGGTGCTTGATTTGCTAGATCAATTTTCAGATATCTTTGCTAAAGATAGCACTGGTTGTGGTCTAGCTAAAGGCATCATTCATCAGATCAATACTGGTGATGCTCCCCCCTTCCGTACTAAACCATATTGCTGCAGTCATGTAGAAGACACTCAGGTGTCTAAAGAGCTCAAAAAAATTCTAGACGCTAGACTACTAGCTCCTTCCCAAAGTCCTTGGGCCTCCCCCCTGCTCATACTAAAAAAGAAGGATGTAGGTCATTGTATTGTGATGGACTACCAAAAGTTGAACTCTTTAACAAAAACGGATTCCTATCCCTTGCCACACATTGATGATGCTCTCTTCTGCCTTGGGGGCTCCAAGTTCTTCTCTGCTATGGACCTAGCCTCTGGGTACTGACAATTTGATCTCTCTCCTGAGGATAGGCAAAAAGCTGCATTCATCACTTCCAAGGGACTGTTTGAGCCCACACACATGCTGCAAGGGCTCTGCAATGCCCCAGCTACTTTCCAATAAGCCATAGACTCCATCATCTGTGATTTGAAGCTCTCCTGTGTCCTAGTGTACTTAGAAAATATCACAGTCTTCAGTGATACCTTTACAGATTACCTGGCTTACCTCAAGAAAGTTTTCATAAAGATTTGAGAGGCTGGCCTTAAGTTAAAACCATCAAAGTGTGCTTTCTTCAAGGAATGCCTTGAATTCTTGGGTCATGAGGTGACCCAGATGGGGATTCTTTCCATGACCAAGAAAGTTGAGGCCATTGACAAAATGCTCCCGCCCACCAATCTGCAAGAAGTTCAAGTCTTTCTGGGCATGATGGAATACTACAGAAAATTCATCCCCAACTTTGCTGACACTAAAAAGCCCTTGGTCTAGCTGTTGCGTAATGTCCCTTTCAAATGAACCACCAGCCAACAACAAGCCTTTGAGACCCTCAAGCAAAAACTCAAAGAGGCTCCCATCCTAGTATATCTTGACTATAGTAAGTAATTCATCCTATATACTGACACTAGCAACCTGGCTATTGGAGCCATCTTGGATCAACTGGATGATGAAGGTGTGGATCACCCTGTAGCTTATACCTCTTGTGTCCTGAACAAGCATGAGAAGAACTACAGTGTAACAGAGAAAGAGTGCCTTGATGTTCTGCATGCTGTCAAGCAGTTCTGTCATTATGTGTATGGCACCCGTTTCACTGTGTCACTGACCACGCTTTGCTTAAATGGTTACAACAACTTAAGGAACTAGAAGGGCGACTATCTAGATAGGCTCTCTGCCTGCAAGGTTACAACTTCACTGTGCTGCACCGTCCCAGGATTCAACATCAAAATGCTGACAGATTGTCCAGAATGCCCATCCTTGCGCTACACCCTGATGAGGCTGATTGACTATATGAACTAATTGGATATCCTTTCTCTTGGGAGAGCAAGACAGAAGAAGTCCAAATCGCCCTATCTAAGCTATCTGAAGATACACTCATTTGTGACAATCAGCTTTTCAAAAAAGTATAAGACTGCTACCTGCCTTATGTACGGCCTAGTCTTTGCCTTTTGTTGGTGCTTCAAGCTCATAATGGGACAGGACATGGAGGCATTGCCAAGACCTATGACTGGCTTCAAAAAAACCACTTTGGGAAAATCTTTGCCTGTTGATTCCAGATGTCATTGCTAGTTGCCATGATTGTCAGCTCCAGCAACCACAGGCTGCCTCTAACAGGTTCAAGCTGGTCCCCCATCAACATGCATTATACACTGTCAGCATTGACGCCTTTAGGCCTCTCCCTTGCTCCTGCTCTGGTTGCCACTTTATCCTAATTGCTGTTGATCATTTTAGCAAGTGGGTAGAAGCTTGTCCTACTAAAGACATCACTGCAAAGACTACTACCACTTTTCTGCTGCAAGATGTATTCTTCCATCATGGTTACCCTCAGGTGTTATTGTCTGAAAATGGAACTAAATTCAACTCCAAGTTAATCACCTCTGTTGTTGAAGCCTTGGGGCCTCACCAGTATTTCTCTGCCCCCTATAATCCCTCTACTAATGGAGCGGTTGAGCGTGCAAATTTGACTCAGGAGTCTATCATGAGAAAACTCACTTACTCTGACGCTGCAAACTGGGATCTATACTTACCCGCTGCTCTCTTTGTGTATTGCCTCAGCAAATATTGTGTCACTGGGTACTCTCCCTTTGCTATGTTGTATGGGTGTGAGGCCATCACTCTGTTGCTCCTGGGGGCTCCCCTCCTCTCCTCTGATAAGGCTGTGAACCCAGATGACCATATCAAAGATTTAGTTAACTGCATCATTGATATACAAGCTACTGCATACATCTCTGTGTACAAGACCAAGATGCTCAAGCTCTCTCCTGACAATGCTGGACGCTCTCCCTTTCCTGAGTTCAATATTGGGGACCACATTCTCTACTATCAGCATAGAGTAGGAGGACGCGCTCACAAGTTAGATACATTGTGGATTGGACCCTTGGAAGTGACCTTCAAGCAAGGGTCAGAGTATACTGTGAAACTCCTCTCTAGTGATTGATTGTTTGCCTGAGTGCATGACAAGTTTCTCCGCAAGTACCACTCCCTAAGACCAATCTAGAGGGGGCAATGTTGTGAATGCCGCCATTCACCGTATTTTTATTTTCCTTTGATGGGTTATTTTGAGGCTGAATCTCTCTCTTTTGCTTTCATCCTTGAAATGAGTCTGGCTCCAAATTGGGAAATTCAACTGCTTGGTTTCCTGATTCTGCGCAACTCACTTGCCCTACTCATTCTTGTGGCAAGTGATCCTACCATTCATGTACTGTTTTGTGGTAAAGCTACACAGTATATATTCCATTTCACTTTTACCAGTAAAAATAAGTTCTATTCACATTTTTGTCTTTGTGTCTTCCAGTAATTTGTTGCCTCTATCTATAAACAACTAATAGACACTAATTGTTCAGGGCCACAAGGTAATTGCATAGCCTTCCCTGCCATCTAACCAAGACTTAGTATGAATCCAATCTTAAGGTTAGGATTTCCTGTTGTGTGTCTGTGCTGTGCCTCAGAACACAACAGTTACCAGTTGGTAGCTTCCCTGGATTGATACCCACAGTTTCTCAGCTAAACTACTTTCCATGTAGTTGAGGGTTGTCCCACTGTCTAGGAGGGCTACAGTGTTTACCTTGTGATCATGGTAACATAAGGTAGTGTCAATGATAGGATAGGACTGGGAAGCGTTGTTTATTGCCAAAATGGTGGCTCCTTGGGTTTCATTGGAGTAGCTAGTGCAGTCTTTGGATAAGTGGCCACTCTGGTGGCAATAGAAGCATAACCCACTTCTGACGTGGCGTTGGTACTACTCTGGGTTCATGTTCAGACAAGGCCTACTAGCAACAGGGGCTTGGTTGTTCTGGGGCTGACCAGTGTGGTATCTTTGTGGTCAGCTGAAGTCCATGCCTCTGGCAATAGCCAGGAGCTCATCTTTGAGGAGGTCACATTGGTGGTGTCTCATTAGGATGGTGTGGTTTGGGTTCAGACTGTTTCTGAAGTGCAATACTGATATGCTGTCAGGAATCTCAGCGGCCTCTTCCAGGCATAGGAACCTTTTTATGTAGGTCTCAAAATTTTCCCTTCCTTGGGCCAGGCAGATAATCCCTGTGTAGGCTTGAATCTTGGCCCCAGTGTTGCAACTGAACCAATGAGGATTCAGTATTTGTAATTGGGGAAGACAACAGTCCAATGGGAAGGACAGAGTAATAAGAATAAGGTATTGTTTATTGTAGAATATTGTGATTAATATACTATATGGGGAAAGCCACAAGGCCACAAGGGGGTGGCATAGTGGGAAGTTCCATATAAGGTTTGGAGCCAAGGAATAACTTGTGCAGGGATCAGCAAGTCAAATTGGTAGCGCTCCTAATTAGGATGAAGTACCTGTCATTTGATATTGCCATTAGATTAATCCATAACATTAGATACGTCAAAGGGCGGCTCATTGAGTGCCCCCTGTGTATTGTAAAATATGTTAGCAGGCAAGTCTGGAAGCTTGGTTGCAACAAAGCAGGGGTAGTTGCAGAGTTCATTCTCTCCAGGAATTGGTTGTAGGAGAGTATGAGATCCAGGTCTTTCTCTAGGCTGACCAAGAAGGTTTCTCTAGCATCATCCTTCATTTGGGTGGCCACCATCATAACCTTCTGAGTGTTGTTTCTGAAGCTCTCAGGGTGGGCACAGAACAGGACATTTATCATGATCATATCTTTTCTGAAACCAGCCAAGTCCATTTTTGCAGGTCAGGAAAGTTTTTAGGGGCAGCATAATTTTGGTTTGAGGTGGAGCTTGTCATAGTCTGGACCTTAGATGGCTTGGAAAAACCTCATTCTTGGCTTTGGTTTGTTTCTTGGCCATGTACTGTCTTAGGTAGTAAGCTGAGGTCAAAAACAAAATCATAAAAGATGCCCCTATAATCAAAGAAGAATAGGGGCCCAGGGTTACTAATTTTTTTATGGTTGACATACTGTCATGGCCCATACCAAAGTCTGGCTGGACTCCCACAGGGGAGGCAGGCCGGGCCTGGAAGGCCAAGTACACAATAGGCGCAATTATGATCAGATAGTTGACTGCATTAGCTAGGGACCACCAACTCCCAGTATGGGGCACAACCTGGTTGGCCAGCCCCATACTGTGATATAGACAAACCCCAACTTACTGAAGTCCTGGGCAGGAGGCAAAGTTGGCAGGTGGGATTAAGAGGAATCTCCAGCATGGAGGGCGAAACAATCACTCTTGGTGGCCAGAAGGGAGCAGATATGTGAGGTTGTAAGTGTAGTGGAGCTTCAAATAAATGTAAACAGAATAGTTATATTGGTGCAAAAGTATATAGTTCTTGTAGGAAAATAATGAATCCTGAGAATAAAGTTGTTAGTTTTGTTGTAACTGTGCTGTTTTAGCAGAGTTACACAGGGAAAAATATTTAGAAGATAGATAATAACCTTTATTGAGAGATAATGATTATATAGTTCATGTGAATCAAGGATAGTAGGAACAAGATTGGTGATCACACAACTGGATGGAAGAAAGGGGTGGCTTGATCATGATAATGAGTCAAGCGCCAAATCAAGGTATCCACCATATAAGGATCATTGTCTGTTCATGTTGATAGATTTGGTAATTTGAGTTGACTTCCTAGTCTGGCTTCAAGTGACCAGGTAATCAGATTGCGGGTCACAAACCCGCTTGGTTGGAACCTTGCTGGCAGGTCAAGCCTGCGGTTTCAACAGTTTTTAAGGTGTCAACAGTGAAGAGGGCTTCTCCTCCTCACTACTTATACTTACTGGTAATTCTGTGGCCTTTTGTTCCACCAGAGAACTGATGGCATCAATTTCAGTTAAACTTAGAATTTTCACTGAAATTCGCGTACTTAGGCCAGGAGATGGGTGCTCATTGACTGATATAACATGAACCTTTCTTGAACTGCAGAATGCCAAGGTGCCACATTTATTTATAAATTCTGCAAGAAATCAAGCGCCCAATTGTGTGATTGAATAACTGCACTCCTGGTGTACCACTTTCTGATAGTTGAGAGGCCCAAATTTGATAATAGAATTGAAGCCAGGGTGTCAGGATACCAGGAGTACCATGGAGCTCCAGTAGGTGAGGGTGGAGTCAAAGCAGGTACTGGCATAGCCCACCAGATGATGGGACCTAACTTTACCAGGTAGGAAAGGCCTTCCAAGTCACAGCCTAAGGTCCAGCAGCTGGCAAGGCAGAATCAATCAACCCTGTGAGCGCCAGGTAAAGCACTCCCAAGAATTGACTACTATGGCCAGTGGCATCAGAAGTGGGTGGGGTTGAGATGGTTGGTTTGGGTGTCGGGGGTGATTTCATGGGGACCAGGTAGGCAGCAGGATTGTTGTATTTCCCGTTGAAGATCAAAGGATAAATGGTGATTGCTTATCTGCCATGGAAAATTTGATAGGATTCCTTGGGGGCGTTTTAGAGGGTGTACCACTGCAAGTCTTCCAAGTTCTAGGGTTTGTGATCAGGGTTTGGGGGATACTTAGTGAAATGCACAGGGCCAAATGGAGCGTTGGGTAGGCGGTAGTAGTCAAAGGCTTTGGTTTTGTCAACTGGAGTCTGACTATCTATCCCAGGGTATGGGTACTGACACTTTGGTGTTTGAAGATGGAAGAGTATCAAAAATAAGTATGGAAACATATTGGTGAACCAAAGGTTCATAACAACTTTATTGGTAAGAATGACAATACAGAACTTTTTCAGGTGCTTCTGATTTATATACTTACTCACATGCAAGTGTCTCTGGTAATTCTTATGGTGCTATCTGTGTGGCAATGCTTGGCATATCAGGTTCTGCTTTTTGGTTGGCTGCTTCATGGTCATTTTTGAGGACTTCAGGAACAGTTGTATGGCTTTTTTGGGGCCATCTTGGCCTGACTGGACATTAGTTCTGGCAGGTTTATCTACTGTGGTCTTTCCCAATTTGATTGCCATTTTGGGACTGGTTTGACAAGCACTCTTGAGGTAAAAAGAGCTTGATTAAAAAAGAGGTTCCCAATTGGAATCCCCAAATCACTTAGTGAAGGGTGGGCTTGAACTGGGTTTACTGGGCAGCTAAAATTAGCCTGCCCAGTCCCAGCCAAACCCACCAAGGCTTGGGCATAGCTTTTGGGGCCCAGAACGGGCCCACAGCTGCCACCAGGGTGGGAATGGTTCCTGTGACTGTACTACAGTCACATTGGGCTGTGGTTTCACAAAGAGGTTGAATTGTGATGAATTTCATAGGTTAAAATTCAAAACAATAGGATTGGCCTTGGAGAGATTTTATAGTGTAGTAATGCATTACCCAGAAATAAATTAGGCTGTACTATTTGAGGGCATAATGAATGATCTGAATGGTTCAGATTATGAGACTAGGTGTCTCAAACCGTCTAATTAGCCATGGAGGTTAATTGATACCCAGGAATCAATTAGGCTGTACTGATTGAGGGCCGTACTGAATAATCTGAACAGATCAGATTATGAGACTAGGTGTCTCAAACCAATTGATTAACTGGGAAGGTTAATTAATTGATACCCTTGAATATGATTAATGAGGATTTAATCATAGGGCCAAAATGGATTTGACTGTGTCAAGTAAAACTTGTTTTCTTCAAATGGATTAATTAACTGGGAAGGTTAATTAATATATGCTTGGAATATAATTAATGAGGATTTAATTATATTTTTTAATTGCCTTGACTGTGTCAAAAAGTTTGGTAAAGGTTAGCCAAAAGTAAACCCCCAAACTGTGGTTTAAAAGATTTGTTTTGGCAAATTAATTGGGTTTTAAGGGCTGCCATGCCACCTAATTGATTTTTAAGTGCCAAGGCGCCGCCCAGTGAATGTTTCAGGCGCTGGGGCGCTGCCTGGGAAAGTTCCTGGGCGCTGCAGTGGCACCTGGTTTGAGTTTTGAAGCAATTTAATGGGTTTTTAACACAAAAAAACCATTAAATAAAAAACAGCTAAATGTAGACAATGGTGCCTATGCATTCAGGATTAATCAGCTGGTTCCCAGTTAGAAAAAGAATAGCTTGGATCAGGAATATGTATATTCCACAGGGCTTTGGCGCTGGAAGTCTGGAATGCTTCAAGACAAAGCAATACATTTCCACAGAAGGAAACAGGTAATGCTGGAATGTATTATAGCACACTCTTATAGGTTAAGAGTGTGAAGGTCTTTTTGGTAAAGATCTGGATTGGATGACGCTGTTATGTCAAAAACCATGTGATAGGAATCCAGGTGTGATTCTGGAACCAGAGGGGTTTTCAGCCAAATGTACACCAATTGGTATATAATGGAAACATGATAATAATTAATAAAAAATGATACTTATGTGTGACAATAGTTGCTTTCCCCTCAATCTTTTTATGCTTTGTGTTTTTGGCTTTTAACTGAAATAAGACTACCATGGAATGAAAGAGATGGTCTGAAGCTAAGACTATTGGAAGCAAAAAACGTGGAAGTGATCACCAGATGGCAACAAGTTTAACGCCAAGATTGCTTGCCTGGAATTCAAGCTCATCAAAGCTTACATAAAGGATTCCCTGTCAACCCGTAAAAGAGTTAGACCGTGATAATGAAGAAGCAAGCATGAATTTTCTGGATCTGTCACAGTTCTTGCACCTGGATTTTTGCTTTTCAAAGCAAATCAAGGTGCAGGCAAATCTCTTCCACCTGCTTGCCCCTGCTGGAAGCTAGGAGTGGGTTCAATTCCTGCCCGGGGCTTTGATTCTGTTACTTTTGCTAACACAGGAATTTGAGGCTTGTGTGGCTCTCAAATCCCAGGTCATTTTTTAGTTTAAAAGGGTTTTTCTTAGTATGGAAGATACTTGGTAAGGGTTCCCAAGCTGTAGGGTTTTTTGCCTCTAGGAAGGCCAGCTGATTGTCCAGGGCATTCTGGGCCCTGACGCTCTTGTTAACTCTTTCACAGTACCAGTTTGTGTCAAGTTCTTGACTTGGTGTATGATCATAAGGGCGGTATCTTTCATGAAAAAAGAGCCAAAGGGTTTCTCTTGAAGGTACCCAGCCCTTCTTGGTATGATCTTTGTGCCACTTGTTACACCAGGCGCCCACATAATGGGTCAGGAAAATAGAGATATATGCAATCCAGAAGCAAAATTGGCACTTCATCTGTGTCAGCTTGTTCTGGGCAGACTGGATATACACTGTGGTCTTGTTGACATTGGCTCCTACAAACAATTTCAAGGAAGCACTGAAGAGTTGCTGGGCCACATGCACAGGCATGATGCTTTCATTACTGTAAATTGAGAACCTAAACGTAAAAATGTGGGATTGTCAAATCATTGGTCCAAATATTGAATCACTTTTGCAGGCAAATCAGCTGAGTGAAAAATAAAATATTTAATAAAATTAACCATATAATTTGACTTTTTTGGTTTATTTAAATTGGCAAATTTCAAATCCCTTGACCAGATAACTCAACTAACAAAAGACAAAACTCAGCAAACAAATGCGGGATACATGAATCAGAAATGCGGGATTCTAATGTACAATTTGAGATTTCCTGTATGTCAAACAATTATAGACATAATGTAAAAATTAACAAATCTGAAATTGTGGGATTGTCAAATCCAAGAACCAAGTTTCAAATCATAATTGCAAGGAATTTAAAATAAATATAATTTATGGGTGTCTCAAAAAGGATGATAAAGGATATAGAGTGGATTTGTGCTAATTCTTTTAGGAATCATAGGCATTCTCAAAAAGCACCCTATTCCATTTTAGGACGGCTAAAATTTAGATCATAATATTCAGCAACTTACCATATATAATAATAAAATTGACTAAAATATACATTCCTCTTCTTGAGTTTAAAATTATAATAAAAATTTTATTATGTCTTCTTCTAACACCAACCAAGTCAACAAGCTGTTCCCTGGCCTTGAAAAAATCATGCAGGGCTACGCTGGGTCTCTTAATGGTGAAGTCTCTGTCTATGGCCACTCCTAAACCGCAGGCCCCTCTGCAAGCACCACCCAGGAGTGTGTTTTTTTCTCCCACTTCCTCAAGCATGGCCCTGTTTGCCCATCACACACAGGCAGCTGCTAACCCAAATCATATAGCAACACTAGCATCCATAATTGACCAAGTGGGCCATGGGGCCACCAATGGAAGCCAGAATCCAGAAACAGCCAATCAGATGGCACTGTCTGGTTCTCAAGGCAGACACACCCCGCCTTCAGCCAATCAGCCTTGTTGTGTTCTGAGGCGCGGCACAGACACACAACGGGGAATCCTAACCTTAGGATTGGATTTGTACTAAGTCTTGGTTAGATGACAGGGAAGGTAATTGTGTTTACCTTGCGGCCCTGGATGAATAATCTCTACTAGGCGTGGCTAGAGAGAGGCGCAGAAGTACAGAAGACACAAAGACAAAAATGTGAATAGAACTTAATTTTATTGGTGAATAAGAAAATGGAATATAAAGTGGTTGGGAATACCAAAAAACACTACCAGGACAGTAGGATCACTTGCCACAAGCATGAGTGGGGCAAGTGAGTTGCGCAAAGTCAGGAAACCAAACAATCATATTTCCTGAAGCAGAAGCCAGTTCATTTTGAGAGTTGAAAGCAAAAGCAAGATTTGTCTTCAAAATGGCCCAACAAAGACAAAATCAAAACATGGTGAATGTCGTTATTCACGACATTGCCCCCCTCTAGATTGGCCTTTGGGGGGTGATACTTGCAGAGGAACTTGGCGTGTACGCAAGCAAAAGGGCAACCACTCAAGAGGAGCTTTACAGTGTACTCAGATCCTTGTTTGAAAGTCACCTCTAAAGGACCAATCCACAGGGAGTCCAGCTTATGTGCGCGCCCATCCACACAGTGTTGGTAGTACAGGACATGGTCACCAACATCAAACCCAGGCAAGGGGGAGCGCCCTGCGTTGTCAGGAGAGAGCTCAAGCATCTTAGTCTTATATGCGGAAGTGTAGGAAGTGGCTTGTATATCAATGATGCGGTTGACTAAGTCTTTGATGTGGTCATCAGGGTTCATGGCCTTATCAGAGGAGAGTAGGGGAACCCCCAAGAGCAATGGAGTGGTGGCCTCACGCCCATACAATATGGCAAAGGGGGGAGTACCCTGTGACCCAATGCTTGCTTAGACAATAGGCAAAGAGTGCAGCAGATAGGTATAGATCCCAATTGGCAGCGTCAGAGTAGGTGAGTTTCCTCATGATAGAAACCAGTGTCAAGTTGGCACGCTCAACTGCCCCATTAGTGGAAGGATTATAGGGGCAGAGAAAGACTGGTGAGTTCCTAGGGCTTCAACAACAGAGGTTACAAGTTTGGCATTTAAGTTGGTTCTGTTGTCTGATAACAGCACTTGAGGACAGCCATGGCGGTAGAAAACATCCTGCAGCAGGAAGGCAGCAGTAGTCTTAGCAGTGATGTCTTTAGTAGGGCGAGCTTCTACCCACTTGCTGAAGTGGTCAATGGCAATCAGGATAAAGCAGCATCTGGAACGTGAGCGAGGGAGAGGACCTACAGCATCAATGCTGACAGTGTGAAAGGCATGTTGTGGGGGGACCAATTTGAACTTGTGAGAAGCAGCTCAGGGCCTCTGAAGTTGGCAGTCATGGCAACTAGCTATGACATCTTGGATCAACAGGCAAAGATTCTCCCAGAAGTAATTCTTCTGTAGCCAGTCAAAGGACTTGCCAATGTCTCCATGGACAGTTTCTTTATGAGCTTGAGACACTAAGGAGAGGCAAAGACTGGGGCACACGTATAGCAGGTATTGACCCCGCACCTTCTTGAAGAGTTGGTTATTGTGTATGAGGGTGTCTTCAGACAATTTGGACAGGGCAAGTCAAACCTCTTCTGTCTCACTTTCCCAGGAAGAAGGGTAGCCAATTAGCTTGTACAGGCAGTCTGCCTCAGCAGGATGTAGGGCAAGGATGGGCATTTGGGACAACCCATCAGCGTTCTGATGTTGAATCCTGGGGTGATGGAGCACAGTGAAGTCATAACCTTGCAGGCAGAGGGCCCATCTGGCCAAGCGTCCTTCAGGCTCCTTAAGTTGTTGTAACCATTTGAGCAAAGCGTGGTCAGTGATGACGGTGAAATGGGTAACATACACGTAGTGACAGAATTGTTTGACTGCATGCAGCACAGCAAGACACTCCTTCTCCGTAACACTATAGTTCTTTTCATGCTTATTCAGCACACGGGAAGTATAGGCTACAGGGTGGTCCACATTTTCATTGTTGAGCTGAGCAAAGATAGCCCCAATAGCAAGGTCACTAGCATCAGTGTACAAGATGAATTCCTTATTGTAATTAGGGCACACTAAAATGGGTGCTTCTTTGAGTTTCTGCTTTAGAGTCTCAAAGGCTTGCTGTTGGCTGGTGGTCCATTTGAAAGGAACATTACGCAATAGTTGGACCAGGGGTTTGCTAGTATCAGCAAAATCAGGAATAAATTGTCTATAGTAACCCATCATGCCCAGAAAGACTTGTACTTCTTGGAGGTTGATGGGTGGAAGCATTTTGTCAATGGCTTGAACCTTCTTGGTCATTGGAAAAATTCCCGTTTGGGTTACTTCATGGCCTAGGAATTCAAGGCGTTCTTTGAAGAAAGCAGACTTAGAGGGCTTTAAATTGAGGCCAGCTTCTTGGATCTTTATGAACACCTCTTTAAGATGGGCTAGGTGATCAGTGAAAGTTGCGCTGAAGACTGTTATATCATCTAGATAGACTAAGACACACAATAACTTCAAGTCATGCAGGATGGAATCCATGGCCCTCTGGAAAGTTGATGGGGCATTACAGAGCCCTTGCAGCATGCAGGTAGGTTCAAACAATCCTTCTGATGTGATGAGCGCAGCCTTCTGAGGGTCTTCAGGAGAGAGGTCAACTTTCCAGTAGCCAGACGCCAAGTCCATGGCAGAGAAAAACTTAGAACCTCCAAGGCGTCAAAGAGCGTCATCAATGCGCGGTAAGGGATAGGAATCTTTTTTGATTAGAGAATTCAACCTTCAATAGTCCATCACAATCCGGTGGCCTCCATTCTTTTTCTTTAAGATGAGCAGAGGGGAAGCCCAGTGACTTTGAGAGGGAGCTAGCAGTCCAGCATCCAGCAGTTGTTTGAGCTCATTAGAAACCTGCGCATATTTCACTTGGCTACGGCGGTATGGCTTAGCAAAAAGGGGGGGAGCATCTCCTGTGTCAATCTGATGAATCAATCCTTTGGTTACCCATAATCAGTATTATCTTTAGCAAAGATGTCTGAGAATTGGTCTAGTAAATCAAGCACCTCTTTCTGTTGGACTGGGGACAACTGAGGGAAGTCTTGGGCAGTGAACAGAGATAGGACTTGAGGCTTGTCTTTGGGGAGGTTAAAGTCTTGAAACGTTCCAAAAGGGTGAAGAGACAAGACGTCAGGAGCATATAACAACTTTCCGTAACCAACAACCTGTCCTCTGGATACAGTCATAGGAAGCACAGTAAGGTTGGCAACTAGTAATTGAATGGGATCCTTGTGGGAAACATCCAGAATTCCAGGACAAAGGTAAGGCTTGTTCTGCCCCAGCAAAGGAGGGGAGTACAGCTCTAAGAAAGTCCGCTCAGGTAGTTCATATGATATCTGGGAGTCTAGGATAGCCTGAGAGCCTGGGGGGATGATGACAGCAGACGTGGCCATGAGAGGAATTCCTTCAGTTGCAGGACAAGCCATGGGAGGACACTTCATGTTAGTGGAATGGGTTCAGTATTTTAGGGTGAAAACCCCAGTGGAGTACTCTAGGGTACATGTCTTCAAACGTTTACCAGGAACTTTGATTGGCTCCTCAAAGATCAGAGGGACTTTGTACCCTAGGATAAAAAGATTACCATCCTTTAGGTTGATAATCCCATTATACTCCTGAAGGAACTGGGTACCAACCAAAAGGTTGTAGCTCTCATTTTCTAGAACAACAGCCGGCGCAGCCAACAGGAGTTTATCAAATTGCATTGGCAACGCAGAGTACGCGCCAATGGCGCAAGTCATGGAGAGACCAGTAGTGCTATAGGATTGATGGTAGTTGAGGTTGGGGGCCAGCTTAAGCTTCTTCATCAGTTTAGAAGAACAACGTTGACCGGAGAACCAGTGTCCAGGACAGCTTTGATATTGACCTTTTGGATAGATATCTCTACTCAGGTGGTGGTGCGTCCAAAGGGTGGCAGAACAGCCAAGATATCCTGTGCCTCAGCTAGTTCCTTGTCCCATTTCTCAATCATGCATTGTAGTCCCAGAAACTCCTTATATATGGTTTGGAGAGGGAGTGAGACAGAATCATTCTTGAAAACAGCGTCTGCAACTTCAGCGGCTTCCTCTGATGATTCCACTAATACAGGGGACCGTTTTGCCTAAGCAAGATAGGGGCAGGAGACAACTGCTTTGGCCTCAGACAAGGGCTTGGTGGTAGTTGTTGTCTTCTCAGATTGTAGCTTGTAGGGAACTGCAATAGTCTCAGGGACGGCAAGAACAGAGTACCTGTATGCATCATGGTCTTCAACATCAGATTCATCCACATCAGAATCATCAGAAATGTCATAGAACAGGAGGAGGTAAGGAGGAGCCTCATCATCAGCAGGCTCAGAGTCAGTAGCAGGCGGAGGTGTAGGAGGAGACTGGGAAGAATTGTCAACCAAAAGCATCTCTGCCTCTAGGTTGACTGTTCTTTTCCCAACTGATCCTTGGGATCAGCTCCTTCAACCCGCATATTGGTGCAGACGCAAGAGTGGTGGCCTATCTGACCGCAGTTGTGGCAACCCTGACGTCAAGGAGGATTTTGGGAGTTCATAGTGAGGATACAAGGGCTGCAAGAAGAGGAGCCAGAGTTGGAAGCAGCACAACATTCCCAAACAACTGCCCCAGAATGGGTAAGATGCATATCTTGGAGAGGTGTATTTATAATTTTCATGGAGGACAGCATAGCCTTGTGGGCCTTGAAATGAAGGCATAAGAGTTGATTCACCTTGAGGGCTTGGGCGCAGGCCATATACGCTTCATGCGCCGCCAATTGTCTGCTTGTTATTAACTGTTGTCACTCCATGTAAAATCTGTCTGTGAATTCAGCTAATGTCTCTTTGGGCTTGAAGGATATGTGCATTAAAGCATCCTTTTTCACCTCCAGGCTAAGATCACCACCAAACTCGCCAATCAGGAGCTGTTTCATGTCTTTCCAGGTCTTGATGGTGGGAAGATCTGGTACAACTACCTCTTGACAGGCCGGGTGTAGGCAAGTCAGAATATGTTCTTTCTTAACTTCATCTGATGCTTGTCTCATGGCAGTCTCGTAAATAGTTAAGAAAGCTGCAATAGCTGAGGTTTTGGGATCAAAGACTTGCTTAAAAGTAGGCTTGAAGTGTGCCTTGGGAGCTGGACCATCATTGCTGCTATCAAGTACATTTATGCACGGGGAGAACTCAGCTTCAGATTTGGAGGAGGGTTGTCTAGCCCATAGTTGTCAAACACTTTCTTCAAGGGTTGTCAGAGTCTCAGTGGTTCTGGAACCCGTAGTGTTGGCTAGAGTGGTCTGTTGTTCAGTAACATCTAGGCGTTGTCCTTGGGTAGTGACAACAGTGGAGAGCTCAGCCAGCCGCAAAGTAAGGGATGGCCCCACTGATAGGCAAGGGGCAAATCTGAAATTTACCAAATTGATCTACTCACTCATCTCCTGTACGTCTCTGTCCAACTCAGTCTGATCTCGTTTCAAATGGTCCACCTCATTAGCTAGGGCAATCAACTCTCTGGCACAGTGGATTTGAGGAGTCCCCACCAAACCAGAACAACAGCCATCCTCCTTGTTAACCCCAAGTGGGCTAGCGGCAGCTGTCACTACCTCATGTAAAGCAGCAACTTCTTGCTGTAGTTCAGCGACCTGAGCAGTCAGCGCAAGAACCTGGGGGTCAGGTTGAGGCATTTCAGTAGGACGTCCTTGGCTACAAGTGGAAGCACGTAATTCCCGGATGGTCTCCCAGATCCTCTGTTCTCTTTCCACCAGATCATCAGGAGGAGGAGAAGGCAGAACATCAGGTTTGGGAGTGGACAGCTCATTCACCTGACTCTGAAGTTTGGCAATAGCTGCAGCAGTGGTAGCTCTCTCTTGATCAAATTCCGCACTAAGTTCATTTAGACCTTGGGCGGCAAGGTCAGCTACCTGTTGCAATTGTTCAAAGGAATAGACACTAAATGCATTGAGCTGTTGCACTAGGCGCTCAAAGTTGGAGAGATAAGCGTTTAGGGTGGAGTCTACTTGAGTTTGCCAGGGTTGTTTTAACTGGCAAAACTCATATAGTCACTCCCTAACATACTCAGGGATGGACTGGCACATTTGCTCAATGGAATTGACTAGACCTGTTTGAGAGGTGACCAAATCATGCTGATTATCAGATACCAGGGAGAACAGGGAATGGATCCACTGTTGGTAGGCAGCAAACTGGTCCTAATGATGGGTAACAGCTACTTGTAGATATGAGATTTCTTGGACGTGGAGTCCCAACACCATCTGGTGGTGGGCCAAGGCAGGCTGTACAAAGGATGACAGCAGGTGATCAGCGGAGCCAGCTGCTGGGAGGAGATGTTGTGGAAACTGAGGGGCCACAATTAACTCATAGTATTTGGCATGGCTAAACTGTAACTGAAGGCAAGGGATGGCCCCGTCCTGAGCTATCCCAAGGGCTACTGCCATGACTTGTTCCAAGTCAGGGGTACCCATAGGGTAAGCAACTAGGCAGGGACCATTCCCAAGGTTCAGTACAGTAGGGACAATAGGCGGGTTGGCGATGTCTTCCTCAATAGGAGGTCTGATAATTTCAGGCAAGGTTGACTCCCAAATAGGCGGAGGCAAGGGACCTGCAAACGTAGATGCAAAAGGGATAACCAAGGGGCTTACAGCCCCTGTAGTGAGCACCATTTTTGTTGTGTTATGAGGCGCGGCACATACACACAACGGGGAATCCTAACCTTAGGATTGGATTTGTACTAAGTCTCAGTTAGATGACAGGGAAGGCAATTGTGTTTACCTTGCGGCCCTGGATGAATAATCTCTACTAGGTGTGGCTAGAGAGAGGCGCGGAAGTACAGAAGACACAAAGACAAAAATGTGAATAGAACTTAATTTTATTGGTGAATAAGAAAATGGAATATAAAGTGGTTGGGAATACCAAAAAACACTACCAGGACAGTAGGATCACTTTCCACAAGCATGAGTGGGGCAAGTGAGTTGCGCAGAGTCAGAAACCAAACAATCATATTTCCTGAAGCAGAAGCCAGTTTATTTTGAGAGTTGAAAGCAAAAGCAAGATATTTGTCTTCAAAATGGCCCAACAAAGGCAAAATCAAAACATGGTGAATGCCGTTATTCACAACAAGCCTGCAAGACGCAGAAGAAAATTAATCACTACAGAGATTGTTCTTGAAACGGTTGAAAAACAAGGGATGCTTATGTCTCTTGAGGAAATTGCGGCCACAATGGGTTTTGCTAAGTCCACTGTGGCTGCAACCCTGCGAGCCCACACCAACTATGGCCCCCCTACCAAGAAGACCCCAACTGGTGCCTGTACTTTGACCAAAGGTGACACAGCCCATTTCCTTATGATGGTCATTATGGAACGTGACCCACAGATGCCCCTGGTCCAGGTACATCTCCAGCTGGGACTCCACAGTGTCTTCCCCAACAAAAGAATAGTAAATTTATGGATGCACGGAGTTGTGGTTACCGCCAGACTCTTATTCAATCAGGTTCTTGGTGGCCCCATTTTGGTGGACACTGACCCCTATGATTGTACTGTTGTCAATTTCATCAAAGTAAGGGCAATGAGGGCCTGTAATGATGTCATCTTCCTATCATACGCTAAGATCTTGGCCAGTATCCAAGACTTTGGAGAGAAGTATATTCAGTCTGACATGTACAAGCGTGGCCTAATCTTGTATCATTTTGTTGGGGTTTTATTGGAAGTTTCCCCATTGGGTATCATTTATTACTCAGCAATATCAAACACCGCAGATGGGTATGTCTACCAGACAGAGCTCAAGGCCATGCTGGAGGAGTGGGCCACACAAAACGCTGTGCACACAGTTGTACTGAGTGCTGAGATGGAGCATCAGAAATGGGCAAGCAAAGAAATCAGGGCTGTGGGGCATACCTGTTGGTCTTACCCCATCAACCACGCCAACATGCATCTTGCAGATGTATGTCTCTACAATTTTGGTTCTGCCCTCAGGCGCTTAAAGCCTGCCATCTATAACAAACTATGCACTCAAATTGATAAGGGTTATTAGTTTTTCCCTTCCGTGTCCTTCCAGGACTTATTTGATCTCATCATCTTCTATGCAAGTGATAGTGATAAGTCCAGAAAGGACCCCTGCCTCCCCTCACGCCAGTCCAGCTGTTTTTTCAAACCAGTATACATGACGGAAGAAGAATTCAAGCTTTTGAAGAAAACCGCTATTGCTTCCCCTTCCCAGTCAACAAACCTGCCTCCCCCCCGTCAAGCCACCCGTGTTCCAACCCTGAGTCTCAAGCCACTACCAATCCCCCCACTATCTCTGATGCTGTCCCTTTCACAAGTGCAGATGAAGGCAATGTTCATTCCACCCATTCCCTCCCCTTCCCGTCCTTTTATTAGTAAATAAATCTTTTCTTTGTGAAAACTTATTAAAATTAATATCTCTCTTTCAATTCATAATTAATAATATTTTCTTTTTACATTATCAACATTTCCCATAATCAATAAAATGTTGTACATTTTACAAATAGCTTAAAATTATTAGCATACATATTTTTCATCATTATTAATAAATTAAATACCATAAATGTGAATATTGCATTGGAATATAGCAATTAGACGTCAACTCTTGATATTTAGAAATTATGTGCATAACTCAATGCATTTTGATTGATTAAATTCATTTTAAACTTGGCCTTTTTCATTGTAATTTATTAAAACGGATTGTGTTTATATTAGAGTGCCATTAACGCTTAGTACAAATATTGATACATAGTGCATTTTAAAGCCTATATATTTACCTATTGGTAATAATTCTATAAACTTTTTAGTTGGATTTTGCAAGGTAATAATAATGTAATGTGTTAATAAACAGTAATTTATTAACATATTACATTATTATTACCTTGCAAAATCCAACTAAACAGTTTATAGAATTATTACCAATAGGTAAATATACAGGCTGTAAAATGCACTATGTATCAATATTTGTACTAAGTGTTAATGGTTCTTGTCAAGATTTTGGGGTCATGAGGAAAGATCTTTATTATTCATTATAGTAGGGATGTTGATATAGATTGTATGAGGACAATCCTTGCTACCAATTGGGTCTTAGGAGAGGCTACAGCCTGGCAGTATTCCAAGTCTGTAGGAGAAAACATACAGGTCTGTAAGTAAACAGTGGTGCGTTCTCCTTGAATACTTCTGACTACTAGACGTCAGCTAGTAATGATACAATGATAGAAATTCTTTTATCTCTATCTTCAAGGGTGAATATTCTGCTCAATCTCTAATCAGGAGAGCACCTTATATAGGGTGGATAAGCCCTCTTGCCAGATTACTATGATGCTTCCAACTCTTACTAGTCAGTCTATCTGTTCCCCAGACTGATAGTTGCAGCCCCCAGAGTTAGGCAGCCATGCCGGTCTGGCATGGGACTTCAATAGATTACTGGACCTCAGCTTAACTCATCAGTGTATTGGCGGCATCTGGTTTGTGGTTTATGCATATGCAAGTTTGGTTACCCTGTCAACTGGGTTTTTGTATCATGTATTATTCTTATTAAATGTCCTTCTATACTGGTCATAGAATTTGAGGTGTCTCCAAGCGCAAATATTTGGCAGGACCATCTTGCATTATTATTTTTGGGCATTCTATCTTATTGGCTGAGAGGCGTTCTGTGCTTGTGTTGTAACTGTGCTGTTTTAGCAGAGTTACATGGGGAAAAAATATTTAGAAGATAGATAATAATCTTTATTGCAAGATAGTGATTATATAGCTATTGTGAATTAATGGATAGTAGGAACATGATTGGTTATCACACAGCTGGATGAAAGAGGGGGTGGCTTGATCCTGATAATGAGTCAAGCGCCAAATTGAGGTATCCACCGTGAAGGATCATCATCTGTTCATGTTGATAGATTTGGTAATTCAAGTTGACTTCCTAGTCTGGCTTCAGGTGACCAGGTAATCGGATTGCGGGTCGCAAACCCGCTTGGTTGGAACCTTGCTGGCAGGTCAAGCCTGCAGTTTCAACACCCCCCCAGCTGAAGGTCAGCCTCCTCTGGGGGCAGGTTGTCAGGGAGGTTGTCAGGAGCCCGGGCGCCATATTGAATCAGTTGTTGTTTGGTGGCAGGCAGAGCGGTTTCTTGTATTTCTGTCTTGCTTTGCAGGGTCGTAGGCAGTTATGGTGTAAGGTTTTGTCTTGCTTGCGTTTCCCGAGCCCTTGCACAAGGTAAGTGTTATTGTTGTTTACCTTTAGAATGATTGCTGGCCCTACTTTTTTGGGTTGTAGTTTGCTTTTGTCAACATTCATGACCCAGACTTTGTCCCCGACTTCATGTCTATGGCAGATGGGAACAAAGGTCTTCTGTAAGTGTTCCTTATCTTTGGCTGCTTGTTCGCTGTTGGCCTCTATTATTTGAGGGTCTGGGAAAGGGGGACTTGACTTGGAATTTCCAGTTTGGGTCCTGTCAATGCTTGAATGATATTTGGCTGTGTGCTGTATACCAGTTCAAACGGGCTTTTTCCGGTGGATCTGTTCACTTGGGTTTGGCACACAAGTAATGCAGTCGGTAGCTGCTTATACCAGCCTTCAGGTCTCCCGGCAGTGAGTTTGGCTAGGGCTTGCACCAGGCTACCATTAAGCTGCTCTACGCGTCCATTAGCCTGTGGATGGTATGGTGTTGTGACAGTGTGTTTGACCCCATTTTTGGTGAGGTACACGTTGGTGTCTTTGGAGGTCAGTTCTTTGCCTCCATTGGTTATCAGGAGTTCTGGCTTTCCAAACCTGCTGATTATTTCCTTGCCAATGAATTGTCGGACATTGTTACCGGTGTGTGTTTTTACCGCTTGGGCTACTGGCCACCTTGTCACAAAACCAATGGCTGTGATGATGTATTTTTTGTTGTTGTACTTTCCTGGCATGGGGCCCACAATGTCAAGAGCCCATACTTTAAATGGTAGTTGGGTTTGAATGGGGAGTACAGACTTAGACGGGGTTTTGCTTTTGGCAAACTTTTTGCAGACCTTGCACTGTTCTAACACTTCCTGAACATTGCGGTATAAGGTTGGGCACCAGGCTTTATGCTTTAGGAACTTGTATAGGTTTTTGCTCTTAGTATGTCCAAGATCTCTGTGGTAACAAAGAATGATATTGGCTCATTGATGTGTGGGGATGTTTGGAATGGTTGTGCCATCCGACATTTTTCTGTGAAGGGTTCCATATACATCAGCAAAGAGGTGTTCATTCTTGATGACTGTTTCTTTGGTGATATTGGTTGTGCCTGCAGGGAACCCTTTGTCTTTTGTACATAGCACTAGGAGAGGCTAGTATGGGTCAAGCCCATTTTCTCTCCTAGAAGCGCGGACATACAGACAAGACAGGGCGTCCGCCATGGTAAGCTTGGCCCAGGGCTTATACTGGATGAGCATGTTAAACCTTTCTAAGATCTCCATCCACTGCGCTTGGCGGCGTGACAGGTTTGCTTGTGTCTTGAAGTAGATGAGCAACTTATGATTGGTTAGTGCTGTGAATTCTTCCTGCTGTTCCAGGTAACAACGCTATTTGACTAGGCAGTGTACAATGGCCAACAGTTCTTTGTTGTGGATTGGGTATCAACACTTGCCTTCCGTCAGTTTGCGCAGCTTGTAGGCTACAGGCAGGAAATCACCATCACTATTCTTAATTTGTAGTACCCCCCAATGGATGCATCTTAAGCGTCAGTTTTCATCTGGTATTCTCCGTCTTTTTTGGGGTATTGTAAGATGGGCGCTGTTGTGAGCTTTTCCTTGAGACGTCTAAAACAGAGGTCACGTTGGGGGTCCATACAAACTTGGACTTGGCGCCTGTTATGGCGGACAAGGGGGCGGTCAAGACGCCAAAGTTAGGTATGAAGCGTTGCACATAGGCCATCATTTCCAAGAAGGTGCGGAGTTCTGACTTGTCCTTGAGAGGTGGCATCTTGCAGATGGCCTGTATCTTTTGACTGTTGGGTTTGATGACATCTTTTGAGGCTATGTGTCCCAAGAAGAGTAGTTGCTCTCAGAAGAACTGACACTTGGAGGGCTTGGCCAACAGTTTGTGCCGTGCCAAGGTCGCAAAGACTTCCTCCAGGTCTTTGTGGTGCTGTTCCACTGAGGGGCTGTAGACAATAATATTTTCCAGGTACTATAAGGCGTGTTTGCCTATGTATGGTGCAAACACTTTGTTCATGAAGGTTACAAAGTTGGACAGGGCGTTGGTCATGCCAAAGTTGAGTACCACACATTTGTAGGAACCGTACTTGGTGTGGAAGGCTGTCTTGGGGATGTCTTCCTCCTTGATATGAATCTGGTTGTAGCCTGCAGTTAGATCAATCTTGTAGAAGACAGAGGTCCCTCCCAAGGCGTCAAAGAGATTGTCAATTAATGGCAATGGGTAACAATTTTTAATGTTGACTTTGTTTAAGGCGCGGTAGTCTGTGACCAGGCGTAAGGTACCGTCCTTTTTAGCCACAAAGAATACGGCGGCCCCAAAGGGAGACTGTGAGGGGCAGATAAGTCCTTTTTCTAATGCCTCTTTAAGATAGATGTGCAGGGTGTTATCCTTGTTTGGGGTCAGCCTGTAGATGGGACGTGCCTTGGGTACAGCCCCCTTGAGTTGGATCAAGTGTTGGATGTGCTTCTCAGGGGGTAGCCCAGGTAACGCCTCCTTAAAGATTTCTGGGTGACGGGCCACAATGTCGCAATCTTGCGGCGTGGAGGTGTCCTGGTGGTCCTTGAAGTGTATGATTTCATACTGGCAGGAGTCCAAGTCAATTGCTTTTAGGTTTTCCTTCTTGTCCAAGGTCTCTGTGATGCGTACAAAGATGTAGTCTTATAGGAGTTGGTCTACAGAGTCCGGGTAGATTTGGTGATTGACACCTTCACGCTTGATAGTCAACACTGAGGTTGCCCAGTCTATGTGGGGATTGTTTTTCCGTAATCAGTCCAGCCCCAGTACAATGTCAAACTTAGGGAAGTCAATGACGGGACCTTGGATGGTGGAGTAGAGATTCTCAAGCATGACAGAGAAGGGGGCAGTTTCCTTTGTCACAGCAATGTGGTGTTCATCAGCCAGGACCACAATTTTGATCCGTGAAGGATTAGTGGCCAGCTTGAATTTGTCCACAAAGCTGCTGTTGACTAAAGTTTGGTCTGCGCCTGAGTCCAGGAGTGCTGAGCCTGTGTAACTGTGAAAGCAGAAAGGGTAAGACATCAATTTATTGGGATGTCTGGCAATGGTGTATAGTACCAGGTCTTCCGAGGGCACTTGGATCATTGGGCATTGGTCCACGTCCTTGTGTCAGTATTCATTATTGGGCAAGTCAGGAGTTGCGTGGGGAGAGCTTGGCTTGCTTAGTGCTCTCCCTGGGCTTTTCCCTCATCTTGTTTGCCTTGGGTGGTGGTGATGCAGAAATGGGTACAATTTGACTGGCTGTTATTTCCATTCCCATTCCCATTTGAACACGTGGGCTTGTGGTTGTTGTTGTTGCTGTTGCCTTCAGGGAGTGGTTGAGAGGAGCGCCCGCTTGGATGGGAGTCCTTGTGCCTTTCTTGTTTCCCAGTCTGTGCCTTGTGTAGAGTATTGGATGTTTGTTCTGCTTTTTCTGCTTCATGGTACAGGCTTTGCAGGTTGGTGACTTGGTCCAGGTTCACATGTCTCATCACGTGCAACTTGAGAGCATTGTAGTACATGAGGTGTGTTGCTGGGATATCAAAGGCCATGTTGGATGGGGCACAGAGACAGAGTTCCTTGTAGGCGCAGGTGAGTTCTTTAACAGTGCCTGTCTGGGTCAGGTTCTTTAATTGGCGTATGATCATGAGTGCCGTATCCTTAAGCACAAACCTTGCCAAGAAGTCCTGTTTGAAGGTGTCCCAGTTCTTGTCAGTGTGCTCTTTGTACCACTTTTCACACCAGGTGCCAGCGTCATGAGGTCAGGCAAATGGAGATCTCTGCAATCCAAAATTGCTGTGGGCATTCCATCTGAGCCAGCTTGCTTTGGGCGGACTGGATCCATGCGGCAGCATTGTTGTTGTTGGCCCCTGCAAAGGGCTCCAAGGCAGCGCTGCAAAGTCTTTGTGAAACATAGGCGGGCTTGGTGGTTTTGTCAGCTGGTTGTGGCATCAAGGAAGGCGTCTGAAAGAACCCTTGGGCGGATAGGGCCTTGAAGACAGGTAGCGGGATCACTGTGTTTTGGTAGAGAACAAAGCCATCAGGTATCTTGGTACCAGGAGTATATGGCGTCCAGTTGGGCAGAAGGCCAGACATAATTCTTTCTAGGATTTTTTTGGCTGTGGCGTGTGCGGGCAACAGGCAGAATTTTTCAAGATAAAGTAGGATGGAGAACCTACCTGTGCTACCAATGTTGTAACTGTTGTTTTAGCAGAGTTGCACAGGGAAGAATGTTTAGAAGATAGATAATAATCTTTATTGTGAGATAGTGATTATATAGCTATTGTGAATCAATGGATAGCAGGAACATGATTGGTGATCACACGGCTGGATGGAAGAGGGGGTGGCTTGATCCTGTTAATGAGTCAAGCGCCAAATTGAGGTATCCACTGTGAAGGATCATCATCTGTTCATGTTGATGGATTTGGTAATTCAAGTTGACTTCCTAGTCTGGCTTTGGGTGACCGGGTAATTGGATTGCGGGTCATGAACCTGCTTGGTTGGAACCTTGCTGGCGGGTTGAGCCTGTGGTTTTGACACTTGAGATCAGGTATCATCAAGCTTATCCAATCAGAGTTGATCCAATGGGAGGATCAGAATAGATCAGTATCAATCTTCAGAGTAATGCTCTATGTACTGATTAGCCGAGGTGTGGGGCGGGATCAGCTGATGCTTTCCTTAATCTTTCCAGCTTTATGACAATTGGCTGTCTAACCAATCAGCCAGAAGAATAATGGTCAAGTCTACCATATTATTCTGGAGCCTTGACAGCTCTCTAATATATAAAACGGTCCTTTTCATTAAATTATAATGGAAAAGGCCAAGTTTACAATGGATTTTTTTAAACAAAATGCGTTGAGTTATGCACATAATATCAAAATATCAAGAGTTGACGTCTAATTGCAATATTCTAATGCAATATTTACGTTTTGTTGTCTTTAATTTAGTAATGATGATGAAAAATATTTTTGTGTTGAAGGTAGTACTATAAAAACCAGTTTTTTGATGTAATTCAAACAAAATGTCAAATATCTATAACTTAATAAACAAATTAGAGTCAGCCTTCTAAAAGGTTATTGAGCTTGAATACAACATAAAAGGATTTGTGGTAAATCAACTGGGAAATGAGGTAAGAGCCTTGGTCCAGCAAAATGAAACTGCAAAAAATAGCCTGGGAACAATGGTCAACAAAGAACACAAAGAAATATTTTTAAATCTTCAAAAGGAAATACTCAAGCAGTTAGATTTCAAAAGTGAAAGTTACAACTTGTGGGAATTTGCAAAAACCAATAGAAAGAATACTAAAAAATCAAACTAATTAAAGGAAATGAAATCCCATATGAAATAAACACAAATGAAGAGGAAACCAACCAAATGGAAACAGATTAAAACAAAACTCAGTCAAGAAGCAGGAGAGCTTCAAGAAACACAGAAATTTTATCAAATGAAAACCAAGAAGAAACACAAGTTTCAAGAAATATAAGAAAAATTAAGCCTAGGATTTTAATGAAGAGCATCCAACACTCATGAAGTTTGCTGATATGGCGCCTGTGGCTGAGGGGGCCACAGGGGAAACAATCAGTAAGTCTTTTTATGTTTTACTTATATTTATTTTATTTATCACTAGGAATGGGGACAAGGTTGCAGAAGTGACGGCTTTTATGCCAAGTTGGTTCTATGGGGGTTACCAGTCACTGGTAGCCCCTGTAAAACAAATAAATAAAAACTAAATAAATAAAATAATTCAACAGAAAATGAATAAGTTTTCAAATATTGAAGCTAAAGATAGGGAATATTCACCACCCGCGGGGTGCTTGCCGTGGTTAAGGGAAGCATACAAAATAGGATCAAATATCAACTTTAAAGAGATGAATGAAATTTGCGGGGATGTCAAGCTAAACTTCAATGAATATATCTATGAAAGCATTCAACAATTCCCATTTGCAAAAATCAACAAATATGAAAAAAAAACTTAATAAAAACTGACTTTCAAATAGGAACTGAATATCTAAAAACTGAAAATTTTAATTAAGTATTCAAGGCATTCTCAAATAAAGTTGGGGATGCAGTCCTTGTGAACACATTTAAACCTTTATTTATTTTGTTTGCGGAGGCATGGGGGGCTGATACAAGTTGGGCGCCCCCGGAACCCTCTTCAAATTCAATCAAACTTCTTATATCAATAGATTAGTTCAAGTATTCAAAAAAATTGTGCATGTTCTTGGAAAAATACACCTTGCAAAGAATTCACGTCGCGGTATACCTGGGAATCCTCCTTCACTGCATATTAAAAACCAACATCAAAAAGTTGGAGGATGTACCTATTCAAATTAATATATGCCGCTTAGCACTCAAACGCCAGAAGACACTGCGGGGGTATAGGACAGTCAAGCACATCCTGTATGACTCCTTTGCATTGGCAACATTGTGTGAGTACTAAGTGCTTCTGAAAAACCCCTTTTAATTAATTTGATCACCCGGCTTCCTGTTATCAAAAGTTCAACAACCACCAGAGTACAGGGTGCCACCCCTCTAGCAATTGCATCCAGGGTTGTCCACCATGTACAGAATAGTATGTGGATCCAATTGGATGCTCTAGCCAAAAATTTAATTTTGGGGTATAATTCCCCATAATAATTGCATTCCCCTTTGCAATTAGCATCCCCTTAATAAATATTTTTCCCTCACAACTTAAATTTTATTTTTTTAAAAAAAGATTATTTTAATATTAAATGTTTTCACTGAAATATGTGATATTAAAATTTTAATAGTAAAACTTTAATTTTAAATATTTAAATATTAAAATTTTAATATTACATATTTCAATATTAGAATTTCAATATATAATATTTCAATATTGAATAAATCACAATTAAATAAAAATAGTTAAATTTTGAATGTTTAAACTTTAATAGATAAATTTTAAGATTTATAATTATAATTTAACTTTTAATATTGTAATTTTATTCTAAATTTTAGTAGGTAAATTATAATATTAAATTATCTAAATATATTACAAGACATTAGTTAAAGTTGCAACCACATCAAATAATAAAAATAAGTTAAAAATATTTTTATTTACTAGCTCGTTGAGTACAGGTTCATTTATTACATATACAAACAACGAGAATTGAATTTATCCACATCATGCGGCCTGCTCCACTTATATTCTAAACAAGTGATTGTTTAGAACTCAAATTACCTTTCTATCATAATATGATTTGATAAATATATTTGATATGTTTGACCTGCGTCCTAAGTACTAATTAGTAAGCAATACATAAATTTCATTGGTGGTCGTGTCGTGTGACTATAGGTAGGATACACCAATTTAAAAACGCCATCTCAAAAAACGCCATCTCAAAATACGGCATCTCAAATTTCTGCTATCTTGATTTACTAGTAAAAACGCCATTTTGATTTACGGCATTTCGACTAAGAAAAAACGGTTTTAAAATTTTAGATTTTTTGAACTCCAAAAACTACCCAAAAATAAAAATTCAAAAAACATTTCTAGGCTTAAAAAAGCCTCAGAATTCCAAATCTACAATAAAAAATGGGGTCAATTAGTAGCAACATAGTTGCGTAAAGCCCAAAAGTTAATATAATCCCAAAAACAACCATTTTCATATATTTTAACTACAAACTATGCTTTAAAATAAACATATATTTGTACCAAATAAAATTAAAATAATGATAAAACTAAAGGAAATAATAGAGAAGATAGAGAAGATAGAGTGATCTTTATTGAGGAAGGATCATACATTGGTTGAAAGAGCAACTGAGATAGCTTGGAGATGCTCAAGCTTGCTATCCTTGGGATAGTAGGCAAGGACCACCTTGCTAATCTCTGTATACTTTTTCACCGCTTTGGTTTTCTTGGGGGGATCATCCTTGGTCTTGATGCCTGTTTTAAAGAGGCGGGCAGAGATGGCCTGCTGGGTTTTGAGATGCACCATGATTTTGTTGAACTTGGGCTTCTGAACCCGGACCCTTGTGGCAAATTGACTATGCCACCCTTTAAGAGAAGAGGTGGTCTTGATTAGGCCATCCTTTACCTGCTTAAAGAAGTTCCACTGGATTGAGTCATCATCCTTTCTGATGTGGGGTGCTCCTTGAAACACTCCAACCCATTGAGTTTCAAAATACTCTATGAATGGAGCAAAGGCTGCCTGGTTAGCAATAATGTAGGGATGGCGGAGGAGGGCGTCGTAGAAGGCATTTGTCTCCTCCTTCTGCACAAGGGCAAGGGCAGCAAAGCAGTTGAACACGTCCTTTGCTTCCTTTGTGCCTTCAGTGTAGACCAGCTCATGAAGTGCAGAGCACTTTTGAAGGCGGCGGCAGAGTGCCTGCCAAAAGTGAAAGTAGCATCCCTGAGAGGAGCTCTTGAAGACTCTAATAAAAGCATTGGCCTGAGCCTGCTCAAAATCTACTACCAGGTATTCATGGTATGGAAGGCTTTTGGGCTTTTTCTTGATTGGGGTGGCTTCCTCTGACTGGGCCTTTTTCTTGCGCCCTCTAGTCTCCTTTGGCTCCTCTTCAATAGTTGGGAGGATCTCATCCAACTTGGCCTTTAATATTGTTAGAGCCCAGACATAAGTTTACTGCTTCTTATTTGGGAGGAAAAAGAAGACCAGGGGAAGAACAAGATTGCCAACCTGCCCATGGATATTCCAAAGCTGGCTAAAGAGCTTTGGGCAGGTTAAGAATGTTTCATCTGCAAGCCAGGTCTTGTATTTTAAAAGGTTGTGAAGATCCTGGGAGGTAGCAAAGCAGATGATCCGCTCTGGGGCATGTTGCCCATCATTGTGAAGGGAAAATCTCTCTTCATGCTGTGAAAGCTTTTGCTCTTCAGTTAAAAACTTACTGGTCAATTGATGTAGCACTGACGCCTTCAGTGCTCAGAGCATATCTCTGGTCAGTGAGGTATCTCTGAAGTTTTGAGGCGCCACCAACAGTTGCCAGTTGGGTATCATTTAGATTAATGAGTGCATTGTTTACAACCTCAGTTGCAGTTTGGTCCTTGGTGGTTGGTATAACCTGGCAAAGAAACCAGCAGATCAGTTGATACAGTGGATCAAAGGGCTCAGCACAGTCATGCCCAATAGTCAGGGCTTTAAAATGAGTGAACCCATAGGTGGTAAGTCTAGCTGGACAGCCAACGTTATCACATTTGAAGTGATGCTGATGGATGGGCTTCTTCTCGTTGTTGCAGCTGAAGCTGTAGCCCTTGTGGACAAAGCCAGCACCCCCTTTCTTTGTCATAATTGGATAGCTGACAGGGTATGTGGCGGGCACAGCAAATGTGCCATTTCTGTTGCATGCATTATGGATGATATTAAGATCCCAGAGCTCAATTGGCTCATCTGCAGGAGCACCAGGCTCAGGCTCCTGCTCTTCTTCATCCTCAGGCTCTGAAGTGGGGTCAGAATGGCAATTGAAGTTGAACAACTTCTCTTGAGGGTCTGATGGGGAGTAAACAAAAGGAGAATGAGGAGGGGTTGGGCTTGTTTCCTCAGGCTCTGGTGAGGGCGTAGGGGTCTTGGGGGGAGCTTTACCCTTAGCAGGCTGCTTTTTAGGGGTAGTTTTGACCTTTTTGGCCTTTGGAGGAGTGGTCTTGGACTTTGAGGCCTTGGACGCAGCTTTGTTGATGGACTTGGGAGGCATCTAAAACTGAATTAGTATTAAAATATGAGCAATTTGGGGGTTGTTTTTAAAGAAAAAAACAAGAATGTTTTTAATATAAAAGTATCAATTTTTTTACATAGAATTGTAGAAGAGATCAAATAATATATACTATCAAAATTTCAATGTTTTTTTTGAAAAATAATTTTTTATTATTAACGCAAGTAGGCAAAACTTTGAGTTTTGACTGAAAACTTGCTCTCAAGATGGCGTTTTTAAAGTGACGTAATTGAGGTGCTGTAGCTCAAAAACATAGTGTTTTTGACCATTTTTTATATTAAATTAACAAATTTACGGTGGAGCTACCTCAACTGGGCCAAAGAAAAAAACTTGAATTTCTCAAAATTTAGCTTATACAACTGGGTTTAAAAAGTACCCAATTGTTTAGAGGAGATGAAAAAATATATATTTGCAAATTTTCATATGTTTTCTTACATTTTTATTAATGTTAGTTTTGACGTGAAACTATACTTTTGAAAAGTGGAAAGCAAGAATTGCGGTGGGGGAATTGATATAGCGTAGCCTGGCGTCATATGTAATTTCCCCTATCCATTGTGCGCATCAAATCAATTGGGTGATGTGAAACTTGGTGGAATTTGAAGTGACGTAAATTGAAATGGCGTAATCACCCTCTTCCATATTAAAATCACTATTAAAATATTTTATTGATGAAACCCTTATCAATGTATCCATGTATAATAAAGTTATAAATTACATATAACAAAACTGGTTTTTTTACTCAGCAATGACAATCACTAGAAGGACTATCATAGTGGCGTCTTTTTAGGTTGTTCCTTTTATAAGTGTCTTAGATTAATACTATAGGAACATCTTCTGGCACTATATCACAGGCTTTATTTTAGTTTGGGTATAAGCTTATTTTAGTTTAAGGTAAATGGCGTAATTTGAAATGCCGTAAAGTCAAGATGGCGTAAACACGCCCCACACTAAGTGTTTTTATATGTAAATAAAGTTAGCAAAATAAGATTTAATTAATATGACTCAAAGTGACGGAATTGAGATGGCGTAAATTTGAGATGCTGTATTATAAAAGTATATGTAAATTTTAACTATTTTATTGTTTATTTTATTTTTTGTGATTCAAAATCACTAACACAAAAAACGCCATCTTGAATTAAATTTGAGATGGCGTTTTTCAAGATGCTGTTTTTGAAATGGTGTGTTGTACCTGACTATAGTGGCACTGAAATAATAAGGATCAGATGATGACCTGCAAGGTATGATTTGTGGCTTAAAAAGCCAGAGTACCAACAATAATTCACAATTATTTAAATAAAGTTAATCTATTTCTATCTTTTTTAATTTATTTATTTGTTAGTGCAACAGTCAATATAATATTCAGTGCATTATAATAAAAATATATTCCTCATACCTAGTATAATTAATTTTACTTACCTTTTCTACATACTCTTATATGTCTATAATACAATCAAACATCACATCATTATATATAAATAATAATTTTTGAGTCCTATTAAAAACAAAATAAATAAAAATAAAAACAAATAAAACCTGGAGCGCTCATTTATCTGATTGGCTCAGAGGCCAGGGCTTTGGGGAGGAAGGATTCTGAGTGCTTGTAAAAAGCCGCCACCACATTGGGTGGCATTGCAAATTGACTGACCTCAAGGATGTTGAAGAGATCCTTGGTGTCCTGAGGGAGGCCTTGCTTCACCTTATTTTTGATCCACCCAAAGACTGTGACAGAAATCACTGGATAATATGAAGCTGTTTCTAAATGATGGGAAATTACCACCCAAATCCACATAGAATTGATGATTAACCACCAACGCGGCTTTAAATATCTTTTTGTGAAATTTCCAATTAAAACTCCAGGATTAAGTAGAACAATCAATCCTAACCAGAGTAAACCAAGATAAATGACCTGGGAAAGCATCAATGCATCTTCAGCGTAGAATTCTGGGCATTGAGAAGTGACACAATTTTCATTTTCCAGAATGGGGAAGGAGCTACAAAATTGGCTGGCATGGAATTAACATTTTGTGGCGCCAACAACAAAGTTCCAGATGCTGGGCCCCATCTTCCTGAAATGATTCTGTTCAGAATCAGATTGTACGGGATATACTGCAACAACCCAAGCACAGGATGCATTATTAAAATTTAAAATTAGAACTTGGGATAATTAATTTTTATTGAGTAAATTTAGAAGGACTCAACTCTTAGAGTTTAAACAGGAAAAATTATTCAATATATATCAGAAAAATTGACTAAGCAATACCACCTGAGTCTTGATCTCCTTTTCCTTTGGCATCTTCAAGTAATTATCTAGTCCAGGTTGCAAAGAACCCTTTGTGTAACCAGTTTCTGATAACCATGCTGATTAATGAGCTTATATTGGGTGACCCTCATATTACGTCAATTTATCAACGTCAGTTTACAAGGGGGAGCTGGTTTCAGCTGGCATACTAGAGCAGCTGTGACCCATTTTTGATCGACCGTTTGGTTTAAATCCGTTAACTTGGTCAATTTTGATACAGGTTTCCCGGCCCTCTGTGCTTTCTTACTTGGACGGACAATACCTGACATTATGAAACTTACCGTGACAAAGACCTCCTCAATTGGGGTAAGGAATGGAGAATATGGGAGGAGAAAGAGGAGTCTCATTGGACAGTCAGCCAGGCGGTGGCTGGCCAAATGGCTATTTTTATCAATGGGCAGGAACTTGGACACAACCAGATCCACTTTGTGGAGCCTAACATTATCCAACACAACAATGTTGGTTGTACTGCGGTAATTAATCCGGAGATACTCCTTGAAAGTTCAGAAAAAATCAAGAAATGTCCCACTATTATGAGAACCCTTGATCATCTGATACTGGTCCAACCTGCAAGGACCAAGAAGGGCTACCATGGAATAGGTCTGGGAACGGACAGCTGCACAATGGTCTACACCGTCCCTGGACCCCTTCTCAACCCACCCATGCCTAGAGCTGAGTAAGGAGGAAAATGACAATTTTTTGATGTAGAAGAACTGGACATTCCCAGTCTTTTTTAGTGCCAGATATGTCTCGGCATAAATGTGTCAATCCTCAATAGTCTTCTCATTGTTTCTATTGTACAGCAAAACTCCCAGTACTTTCTAGGAGAAGCCCAAATCAACCATTTCTTTGTAAACAAGGGTTTTAGAAACAGAAAGCCCAAACTCTGTGGCAAGCATTGATTGGACAGCAAGTGAGTCCAGGTGGCAATTCTTGGTAACCCACTGTTTTATTGCGTCAATATGCACAGGCTGCAAGAGTTTGGGCTGCCACTTAGCCTTGGCAAATTTTGTAATTTTCCTGGTGTTGCCATACTTGGTATTGATGTTGGCAATGTATCTGGCGTGACACTAAATTGGGACGCAATATCCCAAACTGCCATTCTCCCATTCAAGCAGTTGAAAAGAGCTTCACAATCACTATCTGTCAACCAACACCGGCCCTTGGCAGGTACCACAACATCCTGGCTAGCAGGCTCAACACAGGGGATGAAGACCTTTGTGTAGAAGGTGGGATCACACTTGGTTGCACTGGTGCTGTCAATGGTGGCATACAATACAGGCGCAGATGGCTCTTTGGTGGTGGTCAATGGCTCATATGATGTATCAAAGACGCAGAGCAGGAAGTAGCAACTCTTGGATCAAGAGTGTGGGGCTGGGTGACAACTGGGTACACAGTGGAGATGTATATAACCTCATTTTTCCTGATGAGCTTTGTATAAGAGACTTTGGTTGCAGGCCTTGAGAGAGGCTTCTGTCTTAGATTAAGGCTACTGTTCCTGGCTTGAGATGTGGGAGGTGGTTGGCTGGCACTGACACCTTGGGAGGCCTGTGTGTTGGCATGACTCCCCTTGATTTGGGTTCTGGGTCTGTTCTTGGACCCTCTGGGACGCCCTTGTGGACAGGCTGCCCCGCAGGATGGTGCAGGAGCGGGTTGGGAATGCAATTGACGGTCCATAAAAATAAAATAAAATAAAAAATATATTTTAGATTAAATATGTATTTTTTTGGAGTTATTGGTTTAGTTGTGGGTAGTTGTTTTCTCTTGATTTAGCCTTGAATAGTAGCAGATTTTCTATATATGTGATTTGAAGTGAATAATATTGTATACTTTCTGGGTTTGGATAATTTTAAAGTTTAATCACTTTTTATGTCTAATTATGGTTATCAATATTGAATTTTTAGTTTGATTTTAGTTGTGGTGGAGCTTCTTGATTTGGGTTGGTGTTTCCTAGTGTGCTTACTGTACATTAAATTTGGATTCCAGTTTCTGCAATTAATATCTGAGTTTATTAGTAGCATTCAAAAGTGATTTGAAATTTGGTTCATGGATTTGACAATCCCGCAATTTCAAAAACATAGTAAACTTAATGAAAATGGTTGATGGATTTGAACACTTCAAATCTGATTCCAGTTAATTTATTTTGTTCATTGAAAATATGCAGTTTGACTTGAACTTTGCAAAGTGTCTATGAGTTTCCACATTTTCAAATATTCAAATAAATACTCAAAGAATTCAATTTAATTAAAAAATGCCATCCCACAAAAGTGATTTGAAATTTGGACCAAGGATTTGATCATCCCACATTTTTACGTTTAGGTTCTAAATTTACAGTATTGGTTCAGGGTGTTGATGAGGGTGCTTGGAAGAACTCTTGTGCTGATAGGGTGTTGAAGGCAGTAACCAGAATTACCATGTTTTGGTATAGTACATACCCTTCTGGCATTTCAGTTCCTGGGATGTAGGGTGTCCAATTCAAAGGGAACCTGGATATGATTTTTTTGTATATTTGTTGACCACGGCCAGTACGGGCAACAGGAGGAATCTGGAAAGAAAAGATATGGTAGAGAACCTACCTGTGCTACCAATGTTGCAACTGGGCTGTATTAGGAAGTTACAAGGGAAAAATATTTGGAAACTAGATAATTATCTTTATTGAGAGATATATGACTTATATAGTTTAAGGGAATCATTTTAAGAGAAGCATGATTATGACAATCAATCAATTGGATTGAACAGGGGATAGCTTGATCCTCATAATAATTCAAGGGCCAAATTGAGCTGTTCACTGGGTTAAAATTGTCACTGGTTCTTATTGCCTTGTTTGGAAACTTGAGTTGACTTCTGCATTTGGCTTTGAGTTGTGGGGAAACCAGTTTGAGTGACAAGAGGTCTCTTGTGTGAAACTTTGCCAGGGGTTGACCCTGCTGTTTTGACATTGAGTTTTATGAGCTTTGTTATCATAAAAATATACCAGAATGATATTTATCATTCAGTTAGCACAATAGGACACTATCTGGGTTGACTCCCTGGCAAGCATAAACCTAAATAAACAAGGCCCATCACTTGATATGAACCTCAAAGAGCTAAATTCATAGCCTGTCAAGCCAAGAATGTATCATTAGACCTCGTAGTAACTATTATCTAAATCAGGAGCCAAATCAATTTAGCTTCAGGATAGGTGCTGACAGACGGGGATAATGTACTTCCCTGAAGTCATAACTCTCCCTATAAATCTTTATAAATGAAGTTATTCTTTGGTATCACCAATATTCTCTATTGTAACTTTTATAAGGGTATCAAAGTTAGTATAAAAGACTTTACTTAATTTCCCTTTAAATGAGTTGATTCATATAGCTGTGATATAAAGATCCTCAGAAGGTACATATACGGATGTTTTTATCTGTGCTGGATTGCTAGTAGTATGGAGTATTCAGATTAATTGGATAAATTTTTGGTTATTAATGATACTATAAGCTGATGTGAGAATTATAATGATTTAGTTATAAGTTAGAGTGTGGGACTCTACCTTGTAAGCTTCTGGTTGTAAATTTCGAGAATGAGGATTCCGTCGGGCTAAGATTTGAGGTGGCTGGCTTCGAGGTAGACACCGGCGGATGTTTATGTATTTTGCTTATAAGATGAGGTTGGCCTGACACGTGACTAGCCCTGAATAAAGTATACCCGGCAGGGAGATAATTGTGGCTAAAAGGACCAATGTGACGATTTGAGGCTTGTTGAAGTTTGGGGGTGGATTTCTAAGTTATGAGCAGCAAGTTTGCCTGAGCATGTGCTATCCGCATGACTGGTCCAGTCATGTGCGTTGCCCTATTTGACAATAAATCATTTCATGGCTCTGCTTTGAAACTACTTGGCGCTGAAACATTAGGTGTTTAAAGTCGGTTTAATAAAAGTTTATTTAAAAATACTAATTGGAATTGGCTGGAACGAGTGGTGGTGTATAGCAACTTCAAATATTCGTCATTTATCAATTATTGACGTAATCGTCCATTCGCTATATTTAAACCTATCCTATTATTCTTGAATATTTCATATTTGCAATTCACCATTACAATGGAGATGTTATAGATTCATCTGCTTATGATATATTATGGGTGGATGGTTGGTTGGTTATCTGTTGGAATATACATTTGTTGAAATGTGGCATTAGTCATGGTTGCACGTGTTGCCTGGTTCATATCCTCTTCTCAGACCTATCGGGGAATTCTTCCAAATTCACAAAACAAAGCTTAGTATTACCAATTTATAGCTTATCAAATGGAAACTATGAATACAGCCAATAGCGAAAGGTAAGTTTAAAGATAGTGATGTCTTTGTTATAAGTAATGCTGTATCAACAAATGAATATAAATGGGTATACTTGCTACATAGAATAACAATCCATGGAAATCATGCGCTTCTTCGTTGGGCTGCTGAATTACGCTGCCTGCCTGGGTTGCAGATATACCATTATGCGCAAGAGTGTTAATGACATGTCTGACGGCGAGCTGCAGGTCTACTTTGATGGCCTGGGGGCTTTGAACAGCGGGCCCAAGCCGACGCGATGGCAGAAGCTGATTGGCAACGTGGATTTCAACCGCAAAGACTTCCTCCCCGCCCACCGTGAAATCCTGTTCCAAGTGGAAAAGGCCATCCAGAAAAAGAATCCCAACGTCACTGTACCCTATTGGGACTGCCTGCCATACCGAAGTCATGCAGCCAAGGATCCCAGCCTTTCCAGTTCAGCGTTTGGGTACATGACCGGATGTGCCGGAGGCCGGCTTGAAAAATTCCTAACCTCAGAAGGCAAGTGTATCCACCGCAACGAGATCCATAACTTCTGTCCAAACTATCCACTTGTTGAGAGCAATAGTCGCAGAATCCAAGATCCCCTTGTCTATGCCAAGACCCACCTTCCCATTCTCCAGTATCTTGTCCAAACCATCTACACCACTGAGGACCCTTCCATCGCCATACAGGACCCGCTTATGCTATCCTACATGGCCAACATGGACCGATACTGGGATGCTTGGCTCACCCACAACAGCTTTACAACCGCTCTCTATGGGGGCCAGCACAAATACCCCGCCGGCCCCAGCCTCCTAAATGGCAAGACGGCGAGAAAAATTGTCCAGGTTAGTGCCGCCTCGTGCGTCATATATGCCGCGTAGACCAAGTCCCTGGATTACCATATAAGGACAACAACCAATTTCTAGCTTTTCGTTTTGGAGAAACGAGTCCAGTTTAAACTAGCATTGGAATCCCTCGAAAGCCAATAAAACCAGCAAAATTCTTATTCTCTTTTCAAGCCTGCTGATTAATCAACAATTTTAACAGTTGCATATATCAATTATTTCCATGCCAGATTGGAAATCGGGTTTTTTAGGATAATATGCTTGACTCTATCAATGCATACTTTTGACGCCAATTGCCTTTTATCCGAAGAGCTATTTAAAAATCGCTCTTTTCACCCTTTTCCTCTGAAGGGTCCTATATAAAGGCCTTTCAATTAAATTATCTCTGGAGAAATTAGCATCTTCTTCAATACAATAGTTTTTACCCCAACCATGAGTTTAATTCACGGCTTCACAAAGCTTTGAAATCCAAGCCAACAATGTACTGTGGTTTTCAAAGCTACGCACTAAGCAAAATCAACTCAGATTCAAAAAATCTAAGTATCTGTACAAAAATACACTCTGTTAACAGTGATTTGGGGTGTTAATAGGCAAAAAGACTCAACAAAGCAACAAAAAGCTCAGACTACAAGAGAAAATCATCAAGGTACAGTACAAAATCCATGAAATCTAAAAAAATGGCTTCAATTGTCCCTTGGCACATGCATGTTTACTATGCAAACCAGTGACAAAATACACTCAGTCACAGTTGGTCAAATCTAAAACCTAGAACAAAGTGCAATGATAACTCAACCCACAAACAAAATCACACAGTTGTTGTGTGAAGTGAGCTGTACACAAGCATGATACCCAGCTATCTAAAATAAGACATGCAATAAGAAGCATAAAAAATATTGTGAGACTATCCAATTTTGGCACAAAATCTGGGGAAATTTGGTGAAAATAAATTTATTGGTTCTAGAATGGGTTGTGTAAAGCCAAAAATGACTGTCTGCAGTATTAAAACCCTATAAGCAGGAAGCTGGATGGGGTATTCTAATATAATCACCCTATTCAAATAAGAAGTAACCCAAAAAACTAGAGCTGTAGCTTAATTTGGCTTGATTTAATATTTTATTATACAGTAAGAGGGAAGGAAAACAACAACACAACTGCAATACAGCCAGTGTACGCTGTAATTTGGGCCAGCCCTGTGTTTCAGAAAACCAAGTGAGTACAACACAAGAACCCACTCATGAAGGAGGTAAAAAATAGTCAATAACAATAAAGTTACACAGGTAAAATAGCTATTACAGGAATCATAGTTTGGGAGAAAGCAGAGTATAACATCAAGGTGTCTAAGCTATCAAAAAAGGCTACCAAATTTATCATATCCAAGATAATGAATAACAAGGAAGTTGCACTTAATTATTTGGTATACCTGCATGTTTACTGCCAGGAGTTGGTTCTGCCAAGTATGATACTAAAAGTTTGATCAGTGCTTGGTACTAGCTACAAGCCTTATGTAAGTGATGATAATGTCAAAGACAACAAAAAGCCTCAGTACTATAGAACAGTAAAAGAGAAACAGGTGCTGAAGGGAATCAGGACCCTTTATAACAAGTTTTAATACTGTGTGTTGGTTGCCTAACAAGCACTGTCTCCTCTGTGCTGAAAAAAGCCCAATCAGAAGATTGTGTCTAATATGCTACATCTTTTTATTATCAAGTTGATACATGATACTGTGGACCCCAAGAAGACTGTGGGTATTGTTGGAGTAGATCCAAAGTTTATCAAAAAATTTACAACCAGTATATCAACACTGGTCAAATTCTTCAAACAGAGAACCCCAAGCGCCTGTTTATCATGCTCAATAAAAAGCATAGACATACCTTCAGTTGATGAATAAACCAAGACTGCTATCTTAAACTGGAAAATAGAAATACCATTATTAAGTTGACTTTTGGCATAGAGGCATCAGTAGTTTTATTATTTTATGGCCAGAGGGCCCCAGTTTTTCTGAAAAAAACTTGGTGTATCTCACAATAGCTGTAACAGTCTGTTTAATATCAAGACCCAGTAAAAATATTCAGAGGCTTACACTGCTCTCAAGGATGAGAAAACAGCCAAATTATGTTATTTTGAAAATCAGCTTTCACATTATCAAACCTTTGGCGTCAACTCCCAGCAAGGCTTCTCACAAAATACCTCTTATCACTTGACTTGCCAACTCTGATACACATAGCCATAAGCAAAGATTGAATCAAATTACCAAACAATAAGAACAAATCAACCATAACTTAAATTTAGAGAAAACTTGGTTTAGCGCCTGGCTCATTATCAGGATCAAGCCATCTTCTCAACATCCAAGATAATTTATTATTAGTTACCTTGCTTTATTTAAAAAATACACTCATAATATATAATCTTCCATATTTTAATAAATCTATTATCTAGTTTTTAGTATTTTACCTTTGTAACTCTGCTAATATAGCTCAGTTATTACATTGGTATCAGAAGTAGGTTTTTTATTCTAAACTTCTGTTAAAAAAGTCACCAGAGTGTCTTTACCTGCTGCAGTCAATAAATATACAAAAAATCATACCAGGGCTTTTCAGGGCTAGGTGTCTTATGTGCCAGGAGTTGGAATACCAAAATAACATGCTTTCTATCAAGCCATGATCATTTCTGTGCCCACCTTTAACACCTTATCCACACAAAAGTTCTTTCAGGTGACCTCTTCAGCGCCTCAATATAATGATGAGAGTATCATGCCTGCACATTTTAAACAGTACCAATGTAGTACAGCTTTAGAGTTATTTGAAGACGCCAACAACAACAACAATACCACAGCCTAGATTCAGTCTTCTCAGAAAGAACTTATGCATATGAAACACCCAGTTTTTTCTGGATTGCATAAATTTCCATTTGGTTAGGCTATGATGCAGGTATCTGGTGTGGTAAGTGACTTAACAATCACTCAGGAAAGATTGAAAAACCTTGAACAAAAACTTAGTTGCCTGATTTTTCATAAAGGCTATCACACTTATGATCACCCACTGAGTCAAGAACTTGTCCCAAACTGTTAAAATAAAGAAATTGATAAAGGCCTATGAGGATTTGCACCTGTGTGTTGTGCCCTGCCCCAAAAGCAGGCTTTTTAATTGATTTAAAAATTCTAGTTCAAACTTAAATTTTAATTAGATAATTATTAGTAAGTTAAATCAAAACTTACCTAGTTTTTTTGCTTGCCTCTGGTCCGCTTTTGTTTTTGCTCTCGGGTTTGCTTTTGCTCCTGCGTGCGTGCAGGCCAATTCATTTCCTTTATAATTCCTATTTTAAAATAGGTTTCTTTTCTTTTATTTATTTTGCTTGCGCAACTGCCATCTTCTTTCCCTGCATCATGAAGATCTTTGGCTTGCTGTTGCCAGCAGTTTTTCCCCACCACCATGTGTTCCCCTTTGTCTATCAAACCCAGCTGCCAAGAAACACTCTCCTTTTCCAGTGAAGATTTTCCCCAGGGCTTGGTTTTTTATGCTATAAATAAAGACACCAGAAAAAGTAAGCTTTTAAGCTGAAATTCTAAGTGGTTTTCCCCAATCACTGTTCACGGGTTTTTACTTCAATTCTATATTTTCATTTTCAAATTCTATCTTCAAATTTTACTTAGGTTATCATCTTTAAAAATTAAAAGAAGCTTAGGTTTAGATTAAATACTTTGTTAGTTCTAAATTTGCCTTCAGGGCTCAAACAGCTAGCATAATTAGAATGGAGATAGTTAGACAATAATCACATAGCTTGTTGTCATCATTTTTTAACTTTAGGGATAATTTGACTAGTTTTATGTTGAGATATTCTCATGGGGAATATCCTGACGTAGATATACCTTTGGTTACAAACAAATTTTTATTTAACACCTTTTTTATATAGTTTGTTTAGGATTAGTTAACTCTATGACACCTTTTGTGTCTAATCATAAGTTTTTGGCAGGTCTTTTAAAGGTACTTCTACAAACTGTGCCTACTTTTCTATATCTTTTAAACTAAAATCCAACTGCTTTACACGGTATAGTTTATAATCTTACGCCTTATTGGGAAAGACCTTACATTATTTCAGCTTCAAACGGGATTAACCTGGGTAGTTCTTTTTCTATCACTTCTATTGTCATTTTATCTTTAGTCTTTTCTATAATTTTTGCTGCCTTAATCTCTCTTTGCGTATTTCTTTGTTGCAACTGGACCAATGGGAATCCAGTATGATGAATTGTAGAAGACAACAGTTTAATAGGAAAGGACAGAATAATAAGAATAAGGTATTGTTTATTGTAGAATATTGTGACTAATATACTATATGGGAAAAGCCACAAGGCCACAAGGGGGTGGCATAGTGGGAAGTTCCATGTAAGGTTTGAAGCCAGGGAATAACTTGTGCAGGGATCAGCAAGTCAAATTGGCAGTGCTCCTAATTAGGATGAAGTACCTGCCATTTGATATTGCCATCAGATTAATCCATAACGTTAGATACGTCAAGGGGCGGCTCATCAAGCACCCCCTGTGTATTGTAAGATACGTTAGCAGGCAAGCCTGGAAACTTGGTTGCAACACCCCCACTTTCCCCCTGCTTGTTGTCAGACACCAGGACTGGAGTCTGCAGAAGGTCTGGGAAGGTCTGCACAAACAACCTTTGTGTGGGGATGGCGCAGCAGGGGCGCAAGCAATCATGGTGAAGCTTCTTGGTGTTTCCTTGGGCATCCTCAAGTTGGTAGGTGTGGTTGTTGTAGACTGCTGCTACCTTGAAGGGTATCTAGGTGGTTGGGTTCCAACTTGGCAAAATTGGGATTGAGGGTGTAGACGGGGTCACCTATGGCGTATCTAGCTTTGAGGTGTTTTGTCCCTCCTGCAATCCGCTTGTGTTCAATCTCCTGGGCTTTGGCACGCCATTGGTATAGGGATGGAGTTGTCACTAGGGGGGCTTGTCGGGAACCTTGGACCATAGTTTCCCCTGTTTTACTCCTGTCAGACTGTCAGGTGTTCCAAAGGCCAGGGTGCTAGGGCTGAACCCAGTGCCCCTGTTGATTCTTGCTTGCAGGATCAGTAGGGCGGTGGGGAGGTGTTCAGTCCACGCAGGGTTAGGGTGTTCTTGTGAGAGCTTGGCAATCAGTTGAACCAGGGAGCCATTTAACCGTTCCACGCGTCCATTGGCTTGCGGATGATAGGGGGTTGTGACTATATGTTGGAGTGCGTTCTTGACGCAGTATGCCTTCACAACGTGTCCAAAAAGTTCAGGCCTGCCATCTGTGATAAGACGCTTGGGTTGCTCAAAGCAAGCCACAATCTCTTTACCAATAAAGCGGGTGATGGTGATGGTGGTGGCGGTATGGTTGGTTGTGGCCCAGGCTACTGGCCAACAAGTGAAGTAGCTGATAGCGGTGACAATATACTTCTTACCCAGTCTGTCTTTGTGGAGTGGCCCCACAATGTCAAGGGCCCACTGTTTGAAGGGTTCCATGGCCTTAATGGGCAGGACAGACTTGGGGGGTGCAGGTTTGGACGTGTTCTTTTCTCACAACACACACGTCTCAATGAGGTCCAAGATGTCTTGACACATGCGGGGCCACCAAACCTTTTGTTTCATGATCTCAAAGAGGTTACACCCTCTGATGTGACCCAAGGTTTGGTGGTAGTGCAGGATGGTGTCCCCTTGTTGTGTGGTGGGAATGTAAGGCATTTTTTGACCTGTCTCTGCCTGGCAGCAGACATTACCAGCATCAGTGGTGAACTGACTTTTGTTGTCCTTCAGCTTGGAGATGGTGACCAAGTTAAGGCCCTTGTAGCAGGTTGCCTCAGGGAGAAGGTAGAGCATGGGCCAATCTGGGTCTAAACCGTTGTCCCCAGTGATGGACGCTACGTAGAGTCATGAAAGGGCGTTGGCTGTGACAAGTTCCTTTCCAGGCTTGTATTTGATGCGTAACTGATAGGAAGATAGACGCTCAACCCATCCTGACTGGCGGCGTGTCAAATGAGTCTACGTGTTGAAGTACTGGAGTGACTTGTGGTCTGTCAGAACGCGGGGTGGGAAGGTAGCACCTTCCAAGTAACAGCGCCACTTCTCCACACAGTGTACAATGGCTGCCAGCTCTTTATCATGGATGGGACAACATTGTTCCAAGTCAGTAAGCTTCCTGGACTCATATGCTACGGGGAGGAAGACGCCATTGTCAGTTTCTATCCTTAGCACGCCCCCTATGGCCCTGTCAGAGGCAGCAGTCTCAAGTTTGTACTGTTGGTTTTGGTTGGGGAACTGCAGTACTGGTGCTGTTGTGAGCCTTTGCTTTAACGTCTCAAAGGCTTGATCTCTGACGGGGGTCTAATGGAAGCGCTGTTTGGTGTTGAGGAGCTCAATGAGAGGTGCAATTAGTTCCCTGCAATTGGGGATGAACTTGTGTACATAGGCAACCATGCCCAAGAATGTTTGCACCTGGCCCACATCAGTGGGGGCGGCATGCTAGTGATTGCCTTGATTTTGGCAGGGTTGGGCTTTATCCCTTGGGCAGAGATGGTGTACCCAAGGAATAGTAACTCTGACTTGAGAAACTCACATTTGGAGGGTTTAGCTTTTAGCTGGTTTTCCCGAAGGGTGTTGAGGACAGCGCAGAGGTGTTGAAGGTGCGTGATTTGATCTTGACTGAAGACAATAATGTTGTCAAGGTACACCACCATGCACTTTCCAATCAATTCCTCAAAGGCTTTGTTCATCAACATGGCAAAGGTGGAGGGAGCGTTGGTCATTCCAAAGTTCATGACACAGCACTCAAACAACCCGTAGCGTGTGCAGAAGGCAGTTTTTGCCTCATCCCCTGGTGCAATGCGGACTTGGTTGTACCCCACAGTGAGATCAATCTTGCTAAAGACCTTTGCGCCTGCAAGTGTATCAAACAGGTTGTCAATCAGCGGCAGGGGGTATTTATTTTTAACTGTCACCTCATTTAAGGTGCAGTAATCTGTAACCAGGCAAAGAGACCTGTCCTTCTTTGCTACAAAGAAAACAGCCGCCCCGTATGGAGACAGCAAGGGGCAAATAAAGCCCTTATTGAGCGCGTCCACAAGGTGCTAGCAGAGGGTTTCATCTTCCTTTGGTGTGAGAAGGTATAATGGTTGTGCCTTGGGTAAGGATCCTTGAAGTTGTACAGCATGCTGGATCTCCCAGGGAGGAGGTAGTTGTTCAAGTGTTTCACTGAATACATCCTTGTACTCCTCAAGGAGTGCAGCTAGCGCTGGTGGTGATGATGATGACAAGGGAGGGACTGCAGACAATTCTGCACAGATAACTTCAACTGAGAATTGATTAAAGTCTAGTTTCTCCCCCTTGAATCCATATGAGCCCGCCTCAGTTATCCTGACAAACACAGTGTCATGTAGTAGCTTGTTTATTTCCACAGGGTAAATCTGGAACCCCACCCCATTTCTATTGAGGGTGATGACAGAGGTATCCCAATCAATGTAGGGACAATTATGCCAGAGCCTGTTGAGGCCAGCAATTACGCCGTGGCTGAGGCCTGCCATGATTGGCCCAGAGAGCTTAACCTAGACGTTCCCCATTCTTACAGAGAAGGGTACCGTCTCGTGGGTGATGGCAACTCTGCGGGAGTCAGCTACACGTACTGCTTTGAATCTGCTGGGTACTTGGTCTAATTTCTGGGAGTTGGCAAATACCTGATCTACCATGGTGTGATCAGCCCCAGTATCTACCAGTAACTTGTGGGTGTTTTCACAGAAAAAGAAAGGATAGGACAAGTGTGTTAATTTATTTGAGGAATGATTGGCTTGCAACACAGGGTCATTGCTATGGACCTGAAAGACGTCCAGAGTTTCAACCTCGTGAAGATTATAGTTGCGGGGGTTCTTTTCAAGCAAGGACTGAGAGGACGGGTTGGTCAGGGTTGTAAGGCCTCTTGTTGTTACAACCCCCAGGCTTTTTCCTGGTCCTCAATTAACGCTAGTTGGAGCTCCCCCCTTGCGGGGGCGCTTAGTTGCACTTTCTTGTTGACAAGGTTGGCAACGGCCCACTTGACTTTGGCCATTGTTAGGTGCAGAACATGGTTGGGTTGGAGAATTATTGGTGCAGCAGAAGCCTTTAAAGACTGGTTATTGGCCTCTACAATGGCTTTATAGCAGTTGTCAATAAAGGTGCAGCAACCGACGGGAACCCACTTGCAAATATGGGGTTTTAACCCATTAACAATGAGAGTGAGCAACATGGCATTCCCATTGGTCACTACTTTGGGGGCGGCAGCAAGGGCTTGTTGCTAAGCAGCAAGAAACTCAGGGACAGAACCAGTCTGCTTGATGGCTAAGAGGGGAGTCCCCAAGACAATGAGAGAGAAAGTTCCACTATATTGGGATTTGGCGGCATCTCAAAATGTTGCCCAGGTGACGTCAAATTCCTGGCTGGCCCAGTTGGTGAACCACACAGCGGCAGGCCCTGTGAGGCGGCCAGATGCAGTGGCAACCCACATGGACTCCAGGACCTGAAAGATACAAAGGCGTTTTTTAGTGGACTGGAGCCAACTAACAATGTCAGCTCCTTTGACACCGCCAGCAAAGGACTCTAGTTGAAGGTTGAGCATACATTGAGAAAGATCCAACTGTGGCAGGGTGACGCTAGCGTCACGCTGCCCAAGGCGGAGCCAATTGTACACGCTGGTGAGAACTAGCTGATCTTGATAGATGACATAACCTTCAGAATGTCCCCCTTGGGGATTGGAAGGAATGTCTCTTGTTGTGGAGTAGCCATGCGGCCTGTACTCTGTCCTTTCTTGGGGGGATTTTGTTTTAAAATAGATCAAAAACCTACTTCTGCTACCACTGTTGCAACTGGACCAATGGGGATCCAGTATGATGAATTGGGGAAGTCAACAGTCCAATAGGAAAGGAAATAATAATAAGAATAAGGTATTGTTTAGTGTAGAATATTGTGACTAATATACTATATGGGAAAAGCCACAAGGCCACAAGGGGGTGGCATAGTGGGAAGTTCCATGTAAGGTTTGAAGCCAGGGAATAACTTGTGCAGGGATCAGCAAGTCAAATTGGCAGTGCTCCTAATTAGGATGAAGTACCTGCCATTTGATATTGCCATCAGATTAATCCATAATGTTAGATACGTCAAGGGGCGGCTCATCAAGCACCCCCTGTGTATTGTAAGATACGTTAGCAGGCAAGCCTGGAAACTTGGTTGCAACATCTTTTTGGATGGATTTACTACAAAGTTTTCCGCAAGAACAAACCTACCCCTTCAGGTTCACACACCCCGCAAACAGTTGTACTCATTACTCTGTCCTCTATTGCTCATAGCTCTCCTCCTCCCAACATATTCAACATCCTTGCTTACTCTCAAGCGCACTTCATGGCTTTCAGCAAGGACTTCCCTACCAACACACATAAGGTACTGTTTCTCACTGAGAAGCTCACTTGCCACTACTGTGACTGGTTCAGTTCTCATTCCGTCAGAAACCCAGAGGTTCTCCAAGATTATGATCAATTTGTTCTCTCCTGTCTTTCTCTGGTGAAGACAAGGATTCTGATGCCCCATCTTCTTCTCGCTTCTCAGGCCTGGTCCAAGGTTCAATTCCTCTTGGAGAATACAATCAGAAATTTTGCTTGCTTCAGTCTAGACTACAGGCTTCTGACGCAGAGGCTTGCAGTTTCTATAAGATAAGAATCAATCCCTCTTTTCAAGATTTCCTAGTCTACCACAAGCTACCAGAAAACTAGACTCCTTAATTAAAGAAGTTTTAAAGTGAATCAGAAGTACCTCCTCATTAATCTAGTTCTACATCTAAGCTCTCTCCATATTCCAAGACCTTCTCCTCAAGAACAACAACACTTCCCGCACCTCCACCTGGCACAGAGCCTAGACCTGGAGGAGGTTTTTGTCTTACCTCAGAGGAGATCCTTAGAAGAAAAACAAATAATCTTTGTTTCTTCTGTGGATCTAAGGACCACCTGTTGGCTCTCTGTCCCCTTTCCAAGCAATCAAACCCTGCTAATTCCTTCACAAGCCTGAACTCCCTCATGTCTAAAGATTCTTCTATCTCCCCAACTGTTCTTGTAACTGTACACAACCTCTTGGCAAGGTCAAGGTTTTGGCCTTGCTTGATACTGGTGCTGATGCAAACTTCCTTAAGAAGAACCTGGCAGACACCCCTAGACTCCCTCTTTATGGATCATTGGATGTCAAAGTCGGAAACAGTACTTACACTGACACCTCCTCCATCACTCAGCCAGTTACTTTCAACCCTGAGGGCTCTTCATTCCGCAGAAAAGTGTAATTCTACTCCCAACCTCTCTTACCCCTTTATAATTGGTTTCCCTTGGCTCAATGAGTGCTTTCTTGATTTTGACCACATTAACAACAGATTCACTTTCACTTGTAGCAATGTGCTTTGTTCTGAACCCCTCAACACCTGTCAGGGTCCAGAATGAGCCAGACAAAACCCTATGTTACATAGGGTCAACACCTGTGATGCACAATTGTGTGACCAAACAATTGCATTGTTGATTATGCAGATTAACCCAAAGGAAACTTTAATTCTAAGTGGAGAATTGAACCCTGGTCAATTAAGCCTGGGGACAATTGGAACCCGTCCCAAAGCCAAGTGGAAAAGATTTTAATTGGCCCACACCCTCTGAAACCCAGAATTGAGGACTTGGGTTGCCAAATGGCCCAAAATTTCCTTGCCAGCTTCCCCATGGCAAAAATAATGAAAGGATTCATCTAACTGACAAATCAGGAGTCACCAATGGAACCCAGCTTGAGAATAATCCATTTTCAACCAATAAGAAGTTGCCAGTAAGCCCAATTGCAGTTCCCCAGAAGAATATAGCTGGGAATACTGGCATCCCCTTTCTTTGTTGACATATTAAAATTAAACATCTTTATGCTCAGGATTCCTTATTTTCTTGCAAGATCTATCTACTTTTGCACCAATATAACCATTCTGTTTGCATTTATTTGCAACTCCACTACACTTTACAACCTTGTGTATTTGCTCCTCCTAGCCACCAAGAGTGATCATTTTGCCCTCCATGCTGGAGATTCCTCCTACTCCTCCCTTACCAACTGTGCCTCCTGCCCAGGACTTTAGTAAGTTGGGTTCTGTCTTTATCACAGTATTGGGGCTGGCTGACCAGGTTGTGCCACATACTGGGAATTGGTGATTCCTAGCTACTTCAATCAACTATCTGGACAGGATTACACCTATTGTGTACTTGGCCTTCCAGGCCCGGCCAGCCTCTCCTGCAGGAGTCCAGCCAGGTTCTGGTATGGGCCATGACAATACCAATTTGTCTCTCTCTTCACCTGCTTCCTTCTAATTGATCTCAATTGCTGTTTCCCATAATGATTCAACAAATTGTACCAATTCTGATGGAATCACCCTATGCTATTCTGATTTCAAGGATTGCTTCAGCGAGAGTGAATGCCATTCACTTCCTCTCCATTGCTCTTACAACATCCATATCAAACTCAAGCCTGGTACCATTTCTCCTTGGGGAAGATTGCTCCCTCTTTCTGACTCTGACAACTCTTTGCTAAAATTGTACATCAACAAAGAACTCACAAAGGGTTTTTTTTCTTGCTCTACCTCGTCCTGCTTGTCTCCCATCTTCTTTGTGGGTAAATCTGATAGATCAAAGTGTCCCTGTGTTGATTATTGTGCCCTAAACAAGATTACTATCAAGGAAAGATGCCCTATTCCCTCTGCCAAAGCCCTCACTGACTGTTTATCTGGAAGCAACATCTATACCAAAATAGATCTCTGCAGTACTTTCAACCAGGTCCGTGTTGCCTCAGGACACAAATGGAAAACAGCTGTCTGTACACCCTTTGGACTATACAAGTATAATGTAATGCCTTTTGGCTTATGTAATGCTCCCTCCATCTTCCAGGCTCTCATTAATGAGGCACTCCTTCCATTCCTCAATGAGTTTGTTGTGGTCTACCTAGACAATATCCTTGTATACTCCTTCTCCCTTGCCAGTCACGTTACTCATGTTACTCAGGTCCTTCAGAGACTTTGGGACTACAACATATTTTCCAAATTGTCAAAGTGTTCATTCTTCTGCTCCAAGGTGGACTTCCTTAGCTACATGGTCACTAAGAACAGCTTTGCAGTCTCTCCCTCTAAGGTTGAGGCCATTCAAGACTGGCCTGTTCCCAAGACTTGTTCCCAACTTTGTGGTTTCCTTGGTTTGGCAAATTATTGCTGCAAGTTTGTGGAAAACTTTTCCTCATTGGTCTTGCCGCTCACCGCCCTGAAGTCTCCCTCTGTCCCCTTTGCTCGGTCACCTGAAGCTCAAATTGCCTTTGAGGCAACCAAGTCTGTCTTCCTCTCTACACCTGTCCTCCTGATGCCAGAACCCTCCAAGCCTTTCTCTTCCAAAACCAACACCAGTGATTATGCCGTGAGGGTGTTCCCCTTCAGCTTGGGGGATGGGATGCAACATCATGTTGCATACTTCTCCCAGAAGCATCTTCCTGCTGAACGTAACTATCCTGTACACAACAAAGAACTCCTTGCTATCACCAAAACATTCAAGCATTGGCGTTGCTACCTCAAGGGACTTGATGAACTATTCCTCATTTACACAGACCATAAGAACTTGCTTTACTTCACCAAGTTGCGCCTCATCTCCCAGAGACACACCAGATGGGTATTGAAGCTATCAAATTTTGCTTCAAGCTTGTATACAAGAAGGGTATACTTAATACCCTACCTGACGCACTTAGTTGTCACCCTTTATTGTCCAAAGTTTACAAAGACTACAAATCCCTTAATACAAAGATGGTCCTTCTGCCCAAGAGCTTTCTGGAACTTAATGTTATAAGTACCACAACTCCCAACATACTGGAGCAAATCAACAAGTCCCAGATGTCTGACAAGGTTTTGTCTCAGATTATCAATGCTCTTACAAACAATGATACAGTTTCAAATCCTTCCTTCTCCCTGCTAGATGGTGTGTTATACTTCAACAATCTTCTGGTAGTCTCTTCCCCAGACCTTCAACAGCAACTATCCATTACCTTCCATGATTCCTTAGCTGCAGGTCATTCTGGCTATAAGAAGACTCTAGCCAAACTCTGCAATCACTTCTGGTGGCCAAAAATGTCTTCTTTTGTTAAGTCTTACATCAGCAGCTGTCTTGTGTGCCAAAGAAGTAAACACTCCACCCAGAAACCTGTGGGTCTTCTATGTACCCTTCCTATTCCTGAGGATCCTTGGCAGTCAGTCTTGTTGGATTATATTGTCCAGCTTCCCCATCCTGAGAGTTTTGATGCTATACTAGTCATTGTGGATAGATTCTCTAAGCAGGCCATTTTTGCTCCTTGTAATTTGAACATTACAGCAAAGCAGACTGCTTCCCTGTTTGTTAAACATGTCTTTGTACACCATGGTATCCCTAGAGACATTGTGTCAGACTGTGGGCCCCAGTTCTTTTCTCTTTTCTGGAAGGAATTTATGACACAACTAGGTGTCCATCTCTCACTCAGCACTTCCTACCATCCCCAATCAGATGGCAAAACAAGCGTACCAATCAGACATTAGAATGTTTCCTCCGCTGCTTCTCTAATGAGCAACAGAATTACTGGGCTCCTCACCTTCCCTTGGCTCAATACTCCTACAATGCCACTCCTCACTCATCTATTAAGATGTATCCTTTTATGGCAAATTTGGGGTATAGTCCTGCCTTTATTCCTTCCGAGAGCTTGTCCGTATATTCCCCATCAGCAGAAGAGTTCTTGATTCAACTGCAACTTATCCAGGATTCCCTAAAGAAGAATCTTTCCAAGGTCATTGAGGTCTACAAGGTCCATGCTGAAAAACACCATCAGGAGGGGAAGACTATACAGGTCAACAACTTGGTATACCTAAATACCAAAAACCTTCCTATCAAATGGCCTTCCCGTAAACTTGGCCCTCATTTCATAGGACCTTTTGTTGTAACCAAAAAAGTTGGGAAGGTAGCATACCGTATTCAACTTCCTCCAGGGTATTGCATCCATGATGTCTTCCACAATTCCCTCCTCAAGCTTCAGGAGGTTTCTCCACCTCTTCATCAGAAATGTGTTATACCTTCTGCACACCTGGTTAAAGGAACTCCTGAGTACAAGTTAGACTCTATAATCAACCATCCCTACCACTATGGGAAGTTACAGTACCTAGTTCTTTGGAAAGGATACCCCATAGAAGAGAGTTTGTGGGAACATTGTCCAACATTACAAACTGTGCTGACATTCTTGATTCATATATCCAAGCCCATCCTGAACTTGGATCTGGAGGGGATAATGTTGTGCCCTGCCCCAAAGGGCAGGCTTTTTAATTGATTTAAAAATTCTAGTTCAAACTTAAATTTTAACTAGATAAATATTAGTAAGTTAAATCAAAACTTACCTAGTTTTTTTTGCTTGCCTCTGGTCCACTTTTGTTTTTGCTCTTGGGTTTGCTTTTGCTTTTGCTCCTGCGTGTGTGCGCGCGGGCCAATTCATTTCCTTTATAATTCCTATTTTAAAATAGGTTTCTTTTCTTTTATTTATTTTGCTTATGCAACTGCCGTCTTCTTCCCCTGCATCATGAAGATCTTTGGCTTGCTGTTGCCAGCAGTTTTTTCCCACCACCATATATTCCCCTTTGTCTATCAAACCCAGCTTCCAGGAAACTCTCTCCTTTCCCAGTGAAGATCTTCCCCAGGGCTTGGTTTTTTATGCTATAAATAAAGACACCAGAAAAGTAAGATTTTAAGCTGAAATTCTAAGTGGTTTTCCCCAATCACTGTTCAAAGGTTTTTACTTCAATTTTATATTTTCATTTTCAAATTCTAACTTCAAATTTTACTTAGGTTATCATCTTTAAAAATTAAAAGAAGCTTAGGTTTAGATTAAATACTTTGTTAGTTCTAAATTTGCCTTCAGGGCTCAAACAGCTAGAATAATTAGAATGGAGATAGTTAGACAATAATCACATAGCTTGTTGTCATCATTTTTTAACTTTAGGGATAATTTGACTAGTTTTATGTTGAGATATTCTCATGGGGAATATCCTGACGTAGATATACCTTTGGTTACAAACAAATTTTTATTTAACACCTTTTTTATATAGTTTGTTTAGGATTAGTTAACTCTATGACACCTTTTGTGTCTAATCATAAGTTTTTGGCAGGTCTTTTAAAGGTACTTCTACAAACTGTGCCTACTTTTCTATATCTTTTAAACTTAAATCCAACTGCTTTACACGGTATAGTTTATAATTTTGCACCTTATTGGGAAAGACCTTACACTGTGTGCTCCCTCTGAATTGATCTTTTATAGTCCTGTCACATACCTTATGTACTACAGCTCTATCAAACTGCACATAATGAGACACATGAAACTAGATCATGTGATTAGCCTGAAGAGTTTTTACTGCAAAGCAGAGAGGGAAGCAGAGAGGGAAGAACATATCTTTAATGGGCTTCAAAAATCACATAATGAAAAAGAGAGAGACTCAAGAATATCAACACCTCTGATTGTGCTAACCACATTCCTCTGAATAACAACAATAATAAGCCTCAAGCACCCAATACTCATCACAACATGAATAATGGTCAGTCCAAATGCACACAATCAGAGTCACTGCTACTCAGAATGAGCAAGATGTGGAAAAAGTTTGGAATGAGAAATAAGCAAGCCAAGCTCTTTTTGCTCTCATCAGAATTGCCCAATAGAAATTATTTATCTTAAGATGTCAACTATTGTACCATGATTCAGGTGGAATCTAACAACCTTTTAATCTATATCACTGCTCAATACTCAAATAAGCCAGTGTTATGCACTTTCTATTTTTGAAGTTACACTAGCTCAGCGCTCTTAGATTCAGGTGCAGATCAAAACTTGGTTAACAGCAAGTTTGTGAGAAAGTTTGCACTGGCTACTAACATCTTGTGAATTAAAAGCGTGGTCCTAGCTAACAAGCACCAAATTTTTTTATCCAATAATCAACCTATTTTGTCATTGCCTTAGATAATCTGCACTCTGCCATTAAAGGTCACGCAAATGGCTACCCCAGGTTTGATGTGGTAATTGACCTGGTAGGCTAGACAAAATAACCCCCACATAGACTGGGCCATCTTAGTTTTAACCATAAAGAGAGAAGTTGTTAATTATTGAGTATATTCAGACACAGATTATCAGCTGCTAAGAGATCATGTTTATGTTTGAATAACCAGAACAAATTCTAAAAAAACTTTAAAACCATTGATTGGGATACATGCCCTGTAAGACATAAGCTCTAAGGTAAATTGTTACAATAGTAACAGTTTCAAAGCCCCAGGTGGGAATCAAACCTGTGTCTAACTGCCAGGCAAGGCAAGTGGGTGAGGAGGATTTGCCCGCACCTGGATTTGCTTTTAAAGCAAAAATCCAGGTGTAGTAACCATTACTGCCCTGGTAGCAGCTGCAGGGCTTATTCTGGACCACAAAAGCTATGCCCAAGCCTTGGTGGGTTTGGCTGGGCCTGGGCAGGCTAATTTTAGCTGCCCAGTAAACCCAGTTTGAGCCCACCCTCCATTTAGTAATTTGGGGCTCCCAATTGGGAACCCCTTTTTTAATCAAGTTCCTTCACATCAAAAATGCCTATCAAGCCAGTCCAAAAATGATGATCAAATTGGGAAAAACCCCAAAACCCCAGAAGCCAAACCTGCCAGAATCAATGACTAGCCAAGCCAAGATGGGCCACCAAAAAGCCAAACAACTTTTTCTGAAAACCCCAAAAATGACCATAAAGCAGCCAACCAAACAGCAAAATATGATATGTCAAGCCTAGCCACACAGATAGCACCAGAAGAATGTCCAGAGGCTCTTGCATGTGAGTAAGTATATAAGTCAGAAGCACTATAGAAATTCTGTATCATCATCCTTACCAATAAAGTTATTATAAACCTTCGGTTTGTAAATTTGTTTCTGTACCTATTTTTGATACTCTTCCATTTGTGTTTGCCAAAGCACCAGTACCCATCCTCAGCAATAGATAGCCAGACTTCAGTTGACAAAACTGAAGCCTTCAACTACTACTGCCTGCCCAACACTCCATTTGGCCCTGTGCCCTTCACTGATTATCCCCCTAATCCTGATGTTGCAACCAAGTTTTCATACTTGCCTGCTAAAGTATCTTACAATACACAGGGGGCGCTCAATGAGTTGCTCCTTGACATATTTAACAACATGAATCAATCTGATGGCAATATCAAACTGCGGGCACTTTCTCCTAATTAGGAGCGCTACCAATTTGACCTGCTGATCCCCGCACAAGTTATTCCTTGGCATCAAACCTTACATGGAACACCTCACTATGCCACCCCCTTGTGGCCTTGTGGCTTTCCCCATATAGTATATTAATCACAATATTCTAAAATAAACAATACCTTATTCTAATCATTATTGTCCTTTATATTGGCCTGTTGTCTTCCACAATTCAAATACTGAACTCTAATTGGTTCAGTTGCAACACTGATCACAAACCTTGGACCTTGGAAGACTTGCAGTGGTACACCTGCTCAAACTCCCCCAAGAAACCCTACAAAATTGGTTGTGACAGCAGAGAAATCACTATTTACCCATTGATCTTCAACAGGAAATACAACAATCCTGCTGCCTACTTGGTCCCAATTGAACCACCCCCAACGCCCAAACCAACCATCTCAACTCCACCCACATCTGATGCCGCTAGCCAGAGTAGTCAATTCCTGGGAGTGCTTTACCTGGCACTCACAGGATTGATTGATTCTGTCTAGCCAGCAGCTGGGCCCTGGTCTGTGGCTGAGAAGGCCCTTTCCTACCTGGTAAAGTTAGGTCCCATCATCTGGTGGGCTATGCCAGTACCTGCTTTGACTCCTCCCTCACCTGCTGGAGCATCACAGTACTCCTGCTATCCTGACATAAATGATTTTCTACTAAAGCTTTTAAACCCAGAATATCAATATTAGTTAAGTATAAAAGAGGTAGTTAAAGTTTGTAGAAGTAGTTGAATCAAGGCACTCAATAATTTATAAGAAGTGAAGTAAGGACTAAGGCAACTGATTAAACCTAATATATATAATAAATTATGGTCTTTACAATAGAGGATTGGTTTAAAAAATCAACTTCTAAGTCAGGGAATTGCTCATCATTTAAAGGAGGATTAAAACCGTTAACAACTAATGTCTGTGTATTGTTATATAAATTACTTGATTGATGATAAAAAAGTCAAAGTAAATCATAATGCTAAGAGCTAAATTGATAAAAAATCATGAAAGCAAAACCAAATGCAAGAAAAAACAAGCAACACAATACAACAAGTACCTTTTGAAGGTAAAAGTCAAAAAATCTCAACTTGAAGTTGAAACTGGAAAAACTTAAGCTTTTTATTCATGAATTAATTTTTTTAAGTGACTGAAGATTTAGAAATGAAACCATTCTTGGTTAAATGACTGTGTAAAAGAAAAAGAAGAGCAAATAATCCAAGGTTTTTTTAACTTTAAAAAATTAAACCAGAAGCCAAGAGAACCAAAAAGAAAGAGTGGTTTGTGTTGTTACTCTTAGATTTAAACAAAAACAGCCAAAAAGGCAGAAACCCCATTCCAAAGCTTTCTTGTGTGGCCTGATTAAAAGCAAAAGGTAAGGGATTCAGGTTGACTGAACTAACTCTTAAAATTAGGTTCCAGGTTTAAATACTGTTGGAGTTCAAGGTAAGATTTTGAAAAGAATACCAACTTTAAGTTTTAGGATTAAGATGATCAGGTTGAAGTGAGGGATTTAAAAAATAAAATAAAAGTTTTTAGATTCTTTCTCCTGCTTAAAAGGGTGTTAAAATGGCCAGTGTTTGAAACAATCATCCTTCATAGTAGCAGAATAGGGTGTGAATCCTGACATGCCAGTACAAGTTCATCTACTGAAAGTATAAGCAGAAAGCTCTGAAAGCACATGGCCAGAAAATTGTCAATAACTATCCCAAAATCCAAGAAATATCTACCCAGAAATCCTCTAGCAAAACACATCAAACACTCAATACAATTGAGAGGCATAATATTTAAGTCACTATCTATATAATTCTTCAAACATAACAAGGATGTTGCCCTTAGCACTTAATTTAAGAAAACCTTCAAAAAGGGGCTTATTGGGCCTTCTAAATATCCCTTTTGGGCTACTATGTTCTTTGTGACCAAAAAACAATTTCTTGCAACTTTTAACCAACTATCTTGCATTAGAAAAGTAATCATCAACAAGGAGGCAAATTATGTGAAAGCTTCAAATAATAATTTGGAGAAGAATGATTTTATTAGATAATAATTTAGGATTTTATAGCCATAGATATTGTAACAGATACCTAAATGGAATCAGTGGTTGGCATCAGGTGACATTGTTTCAACTAAATCAATAGGAGTTCAGTATTTGATTTGGGGAAGACAACAGTCCAATAGAAAGGACAAGAATGATTAGAATAAGGTATTGTTTATTGTAGAATATTGTGATTAATATACTATATGGGGAAAGCCACAAGGCCACAAGGAGGTGGCATAGTGGGGTGTTCCATGTAAGGTTTGATGCCAAGGAATAACTTGTGCAGGGATTAGCAGGTCAAATTGATAGCACTCCTAATTAGGAGGAAGTGCCCGCAATTTGATATTGCCATCATATTGATTCATGTTATTAGATATGTCAAGGGGCAAATCATTGAGCGCCCCCTGTGTATTGTAAGATACGCTAGCAGGCAATTCTGGAAACTTGGTTGCAACACCCCCCTTGCCCCCTGCTTGTTGTCAGACACCAATATTGGAGTCTGCAGAAGATCTGGGAAGGTCCGCACAAACAATCTTTATGTGGGGATGGCACGGCAGGGGCGCAAACAATTGTGGTGAAGCTTCTTGGTGTTTCCTTGGGCATCTTCAAGTTAATAGGTGTGATTGTCATAGACTGTGGCTATCTTGAGAGCCCTAGGTGGTTGGGTTCTAACTTGGCAGAATTGGGATTGAGGTTGTAGATGGGGTCACCTACATTGTATCTGGCCTCAAGGTGCTTTGTTCCTCCTTCAATTTGTTTATGTTCAATTTTTCAGGCCTTGGCACGCCATTGGTTCATGGATGGTGTTGTCAACAGGGGAATTTCCGGGAACTGTAGACCGTAACTTCCCCTGTTCAACTCCTGTCAGACTGTCAGGAATTCCAAAGGCTAAGGCACTGGGACTGAACCTGGTGCCCCTGTTGATTCTCACTTGTAAGATAAGTAGAGCGGTGGGCAAGTGTTCAGTCCACGTGGTATTGGGGTGCTCCTGTGAGAGCTTGGCAATCAGTTGAACAAGTAAGCCATTCAATTGCTCTACACATCCATTGGCTTGCGGATGATATGGGGCCGTAACTATCTGTTAGAGGGTATTCTTGGCGTCGTACGCCTTTATGACATATCTAACAAGCTTGGTTCCACCATCTGTGATGAGACGTTTGGGCCGCCCAAAGCAGGCCACAATTTCCTTGCCAATGAAGCGGGTGATGGTGGTGGTGTGGTTAGTTGTTGCCCAGGCCATTGGCCAACAAGTGAAGTAGCTGATGGCAGTTATGATGTATTTCTTCCCCAGTCTGTCTTCAGGGAGGGGCCCAACAACATCAAGGGCCCACTGTTTAAAGTGTTCCATGGCTTTGATGGGCAGGACAGACTTTGGGGGTGCAGGTTTGGATGTATTCTTTTTGCACAGCACACATCTTTCAAGGAGATCCAAGATGTCTTGGCGCATGCGCGGCCACCAAACCTTTTGTTTCATGATCTCAAAGAGGTTACGCCCTCTGATGTGACCCAAGGTTTGGTGGTAGTGCAGGATGGTGTCCCCTTGTTGTGTGGTGGGAATGTAAGGCGTTTTTTCACCTGTCTCTGCCTGGCAGCAGACGTTACCAGCATCAGTGGTGAACTGACTTTTGTTGTCCTTCAGCTCAGAGATGGTTACTGAGTTAAGGCCTTTGTAACAGGTTGCTTCAGGGCAGAGGTACAGCATTGACCAGTCTGGATCTAAGCCATTGTCCCCGGTGATGGACGCTACATAGAGCCTTGAGAGAGTGTCGGCTGTAACAAGCTCCTTCCCAAGCTTATATTTGATACGCAACTGATAGGGGGACAGGCGCTTGATCCAGCCTGCTTGACGTTACGTTAAGTGTGACTGGGTATTGAAGTACTGAAGCAACTTATGATTGGTCAGGTTGCATGGTGAAAAGGTGGCACCCTCCAGGTAAAAACGCCATTTCTTGACACAGTGCACAATTGCTGCTAACTCTTTGTCATGTATGGGGTAGTGTTGTTCCAATTGGTGAGCTTCCTGGACTTGTATGCCACAGGAAGGAAGACACCCTTATCAGTTTCTACCCATAGCACACCCCCTATGGCTCTGTCAGAGGCATCAGACTTGAGTTTGTACTGGTGGTTCTGATTGGGGAACTGTAATATGGGTGAGGTTGTAAGTCTCTGCTTCAACGTCTTGAAGGCTTGATCTCTGGCATGGGTCTAATGGAAGCCCTGTTTAGTATTTAGGAGCTCAATGAGAGGTGCAATTAGTTCCCTGCAATTGGGAATGAACTTGCGCACATAGGCAACCATGCCTAAGAATGTACGCACCTGACCCACATTGGTGGGAGGCAGCATGCTGATAATTGCCTCAATTTTGGCAGGGTTGGGCTTTATCCCTTGGGCAGAGATGGTGTGCCCAAGGAACAGTAACTTTGACTTGAGGAACATGCATTTGGAGGGTTTAGCAGTTAGCTGATTTTTCCAAAGGGTGTCAAGGACAGCACAGAGGTGTTGGAGGTGCGTGGTTTGGTCTTGACTGAAGACAATAATGTTATCAAGGTACACAGTGTTGTATTTCCCAATCAATTCCTCAAATGCTTTGTTCATCAACATGGCAAAGGTGGAAGGAGTGTTAGTTATTCTGAAGTTCATGACCCAACACTCAAACATCCCTGTAGTGTGTGTAGTTGGCAGTTTTTGCTTCATCCCCTGGTACAATGTGGACCTGGTTGTACCCCGCGGTGAGATCAATCTTTCTAAAGACCTTTGCACCTGCAAGCGTGTCAAACAGGCTGTCAATCAACAGCAGGGGGTACTTATTCTTAACAGTCACCTCATTTAAGGCGCGTAATCTGTGACCAGGCAAAGGGACCTGTCCTTCTTGGATACAAAGAAGACAGCAGCCCCGTATGGAGAAAGCAAGGGTCAGATGAAGCCCTTGTCAAGTGCGTCTACAAGGTGCTGGCAGAGGGTCTCATCTTCTTTTGGTGTAAGACAATATAAGGGACGTGCTTTAGGGAGCAACCCTTGTAATTGTACAGCATGCTGGATCTCTTGGGGAGGAGGTAGTTGGTCCAGTGTTTTACTGAAAATGTCCTTTTATTCCTTGAGGAGTGCAGCAAGTGCTGGTGGAGGTGAAGTGGTCAAGGGAGGGGCCGCAGGTGGTTCAGTGCGGATAACTTTGACTGAACATTGGTTAAAGTCTAGTTTCCTTACCTTGAAATTGTACAAGTGTAAATTCACTGCCACCCCTGGCATTGGATCACACTATCTTCCCCCAATGCACTAAGAAAGGTCCAAAATTATCAGCCAAATCCCTTAATTCTTTAGGGGATTTGGCACACACAGTCAATGAGAGATTTGTGCTGGCCTATCCCGTGGATTCATTGTCCCTGGTTGCCCCTTCTAGGAAAAAGCATTGGTTAATTTGGATTGTTTATTGGCATGGTGTTGCCTACTGTTGAAAACCATTAGATTTAACCAATCAAGTGACGCCACTTCAATGCTCAAGAAACCAAGTGATTTACAAATATCTGGGACCTCCTCCAACCAATCAGAGGATACCGTGGAAATTAAGGTGAAACCCTCCAGTCCACCTGGCTCTGACCAGCAAAATTTCTCCACTATCCAATCAGATTCAGGTCATGAGGTCATGTGACTCAACCCTCTGCTACCCACCCCTTTTAACACAGCAAGAGGACCTTTAGTCCCCTGCTTGTCTATTTTCAATATCATTAAAGTTGGAAGCTTATTACACCTTTGTTTAAAAAATCTTAATTTGATTGGGATCCCTGTTGGCATTCCTATCATCTAGAGAATTAAATTGTTAGTTGCTTCTCTAAAACTTACCTTGTCCCAACCCAATTTGAACCCAGCACCTTCCCCGGGACCTTCTGAGGAAGCTTTGACATATAGTTGTTGCTCCTATACACTTTTGCTTTTGAAAGTAGTTCACAAATCTAAAGTTTTAATCAATTTTAAATCTAATATCTACTTTTATTTTGAATTTTCATTAATTACCTTTACTTTTGAATCTGCCTTCTATTCTTTCATTGTCCCAAGTCACCTGAGCTCGTTGTCAAGCCGTTCACACTATCCCCTTTGGTTCCTACCTTGTTTTTGCTTGTGAGCACCCTGGTTTAATACAAAATCATTGCTTGTGAGCCCAGAAAATTTGCCCACATATCTGAAATTTTCTAGAGAACACAGTCATGATACTCCCAATTCTCAAATTTGTGGTGTTTTCCTTGGCCCCGTTTTTTTTGCTTCTGTGATCAACCTTGCCAGACTTGTGGTCCAAGATCACCTCATCTGCTTGTCTTGTGGGCAATAATCCTTCCAGCCTCTTGGATTTCCCTAGTGGTCTCCTGTTCTCTGGGGAGGCTGTGGCAAAGAGCTCGACCTGCAATGACCTAGACCTGGATGTCATTGATTATACTCAGTCCACTCCCGCGGGCAAGGAAATGTTGATGGTTGTCATTCCCAGCCCAGAGAAGAGCAACTCGGTGCCCCTACAGGCCCCTGTGATGCTTCCTCCCGCTATCACTTATACGCCCTGGTTACTCACCTGTTTAGTACTGATGGGATTAAACACCTATTTTCCTCAGTTTTCTCCTCTGTCCTCCCTGTGGCCCCCCTTTGAGTGACCGTCCCAGTACTTTACTGGGTGGCATCCTGGTGGTTCATCTTGCCAGGATGGGAGCCAAACTTGGTTAGTTTAGCTCCCCTCTCTTACAACAAGCCTGTTTTTGTTATTCTCACAAACACAGTATTGTAAAGTAACTTGCTCATTTGACAGGATAGATCTGAAAAACCACCCCATTTCTATTGAGGGTGATTACAGACGTATCCCAGTCAATGTAGGGACAATTGTGATGAAGCCAGTCAAGTCCAGCAATTACGTTGTGGCTGAGCCCTGCCATGATTGGCCCAGAGAGCTTAATCTGGACCTTCCCTATTCTCACAGAGAAGGGTACCGTCTCATGGGTAATTGCCACTCTATGGGAGTCAGCTACTTTTACTGCCTTGAATCTGCTTGGCATGTGGTCTAATTGTTGAGAATCAGCAAACATCTGGTCAACCATAGTATGGTTGGCCCCGGTATCTACCAATAGTTTGTGGGTATTCCCACAAAAACAGAAGGGATAAGCCAAGCAGGTCACTTTATTTGGAGAGTGGCTTGCTTGAAGCACAGGGTTGTTGCTATGAACTTGGAAGACATCAAGGGTTTCAACTTTGTGTACACTGTAGTTGCAGGGATTTTTTGCAAGGAGGAATTGAGAGTGGGGGTCAAGTGGGGTTGTAGAACCTCTTGTAACTACAACCCCCAGGCTTTTCCCTGGTCCTTAATTTGTGCTAGCTGGAGTTCCCCCTTGTGGGGGCGTTTAATCCTATTTTCCTGCTGGCGGGGCTGGTGGTGGCCTACTTGGTTGTGGGCACTACCAGGTGTTGAACGAGGTTGAGGTGGAACATTATTTGTTTGGCAGAAGCCCATCAAAGCCTAGTTGTTGGCCTCCACAATGGCCTTGTAACAGTCATTAATGGAGGTGCAGCAGCCTACGGGGACCCACTTACAGATATAGGGCTTGAGCCCATTGACTATCAAGGTAAGAAGCATGGTGTTTCCATTGGTCACAGCTTCAGGGGCAGAGGCAAGAGCTTGCTGCCAGGTGGCAAGATATTCAGGGACGGACCCGGTCTGATTAATGGCCAGGAGGGGAGTTCCCACCACAATAGGTGAGAAGGTTTTGCTATAGCAGGATTTTGCAGTGTCCCTGAACAACGCCCAGGTGACATCAATTTCTTGGCTGGCCCAGTTGGGAAACCACACAGCGACGGCCCCCGTGAGGCACCCAGACGCAGTAGCAACCCACATGGGCTCAGGTACTTGACAAATACTGAGGCGGGTTTTGGCGGAGTGGAGCCAACTGAAAATGTCAGCCCCTTTGACCCCACCTGCAAAGGATCTCAGCTGGAGGTTGAGCATGTGTTGAAAAAGGTCTGACTGGGGCAGGGTGACGCTGGCGTCACGCTGTCCAAGACAGAGTTAATTATACACATTTGTAAGAACCAGCTGATCTTGGTAAATAATGTACCCGTTGGGGATGTCCCCCTTGGGGATTGACAGGAAGGTCTCTTGATGGGGAGTAGTCATACAGCCCGTACTCTGTCCTTTCTTGGGGGGATTTTTCTTTTAGGTAGGTTGTAAACCTACTGCTGCTACCACTGTTGTAACTGAACCAATGAGAGTTCAGTATTTGAATTGGGGAAGACAACAGTCCAATAGAAATGACAAGAATGAATAGAATAAGTTATTGTTTACTGTAGAATATTGTGATTAATATACTATATAGGAAAGCCACAAGGCTACAAGGGGGTGGCATAGTGGGAAGTTCCATGTAAGGTTTGAAACCAAGGAATAACTTGTGCGGGGATCAGCAAGTCAAATTGGCAGCGCTCCTAATTAGGAGAAAGTGCCCACAATTCAATATTGTCATCAGATTGACTCATGTTGTTAGATACGTCAAGGGGCAACTCATTTAGCGCCCCCTGTTTATTGTAAGATATGTTGGCAGGCAAGTCTGGAAACTTGGTTGTAACAACATGAATCAGATCAAGATGGACAGATACTTGGACAAGTTGGGTTGAAATTGAATTGATACAAAACCAGGCAAATTTTGAATAAATTGCTTTGGTACTAAATCAGGCAATTTATTGGACGTTGAATTAGGTTGGTAGTAGCTGAACTATTTCAACATTAATACCTTTGCCATCATAAAAATTGATACATCTTGCCATTAATTGGTAACTTATTTGATGCCTTTGGCAGCGCCACTGTATTTTTCAAATATAGATCTTACCACAGGCTATAACCAAATACAAATCAAAGAGAAAGAAATTCCTAAGACATACTTTTACACCAAGTATGACTCCCATTAGTGTGTTGTTATCAACTTTGACATAAAATTTTTTCTGTCTATCTTTGTTACCTTCATGAACAAAGTATTTGTCTCTCACATTAAGAAACATATCTTGATACAATTGGGAAATATAATTGTGTATAACCACAATTAGAAACAACATCACAAGTATCTAGAAGCTGTTTTGCCATCCTGATCCAACACAAACTTCTTGTCAAAAAATCTAAAAGTCAAACCTTTTGCATATAGTTACTTTTCCTGGGCCCCATTGTGTCTAAAGATGAAATTAAATCTGACACCCAGAAAGTGCAGGCCATCTACAAGATGCCAACCCTAAGGACAAGAGCAAGCTTAGAACATCTCTATAAATAAATGCCTACATTTGATGACTCATACCTAACTGTGACTTACTTAATGCCTTTTATCAGCAATCATGGACATCAAGTACAAGTTTTTGTGGACCTCACAATGGGACCTTGAGTTGAAAGAAAAATTCACAGTCCTTACTGATCATAAGTCACTTATCTATTTAAAGACATAAATCAATCTCTTGCGCAGATAAGAACAATAGATGGTGTTACTGAAATGATTCAACCTTAAAATACAGTAAAAATCAGGCCCTTAACTTTTTACAGCTGACACCCTATCCTGTCTGTACATCAGAGCCTCCAGAGGCCATAATGGACTGAATACCAATTAAAACCTTCTTGTTCTCTGTACTAAGGATAAAAGGGGTTCTCTGGAAACCACATATATCACCTAAAATACAGAAATCAAGAACAAGCACCTGTTTGCTGATTTTTATGGTATTCTATAACAAAAATGACAGACAGTAAATCATTCTTTACGTTCCAATTCATTAGAGAGTAGACACCATCCTACATCACCACCAAGACCTGGGACACACAAAAAGGAGAAATATTTACAAATCCCTTAAACATAAGGCCTGGTGTGTCACGGTAGGTTCCATCATGCCAGGAATTATCCGCCCAAGTAAGAAGGCTCAAAAAGCCAGAAAACCTGCATCAAAATTGACCAATTTGATGGATTTAAATCAAACAGTCAATCAGAAATGGGTTACGGCTTCTCCAGTCTGCCAACCAAGACTGATTCCCTCTTGTAAAGTGATGTTGATAAATTGACATAATTTAAGGATCACCCAATATGAGCTTGTTAATCAGCACGGGCATCAGAAGTTAGTCATCCTAGAGTTCTTTGCAACCTGGACCAGATACTTACTTGACAATGCAGCAGAAACAGGAGCCCAGGATTCAGGTGGTATTGTTTAGTTGATTTTGATAGATATATATTGAATAATTTTCACTGTTTCAACCTTAAGAGTTGAGTCCTCCTAAAAATCTACTCAATAAAAATCATTTATCCCAAGTTCTAATTTACATTTCTAAAATGCATCCTGTAATTGGTTTGCTGCAATATATTCTGTACAATCTTATTCTGACCCAAATCATTTCTGGAAGATGGGGCCCTGCAATTGGAACTTTGTTGTTGGTGCCGCCCAATGTCAATTTCATACCAGCCAATCTTGGAGCTCCCCCCATTCTGGAAACTGGAAATTGTGTTACTTCCCAATGCCCAGAATTTTATGCTGAAGATGCATTGATGCTTTCTCAGGTTCTTTATCTTGGATTACTTTGGTTAGGATTAATTGTTTTGCTTAATCCTGGTATTACAATTGGAAATTTTACAAAACAATATTTGAAGCCATGTTGGTGATTAATCATCAATTCTATGAGATTTGGGTGGTAATTCCCCATCACTTAGAAATGGCTTCATACTATCCTGCAATTTTTGTCACATGGTGGCCCACATTATACCACAATGTTCTAAAAGTCTTAGAACAATGTTGGGTATGTAAAAAATACACAAAGAGCAACTCTCCTCCTAAATCAGTCTTTCCAATTCAAACCCAACAACTGTTCAAGACATGGGCTCAGGATATTGTGGTCCACATGCCTAAAAAAGCCAATAAAAAGAAGTACATCTTTACTTCTATTGAATTTTTGACCAGATGGCCAGGGGCTCAAGCAGTAAAAACGCATACTGGCAATAATTTACACTAATTGATAGGCAAATAAATCATCAGCAAGCTTGAAAAATCAGAACTACTCATCACAGATGAAGGCAAAGAGCTAAATCTGATAACACAAAAGTCTATCTGACCAAAAAAGGAGTGAAACATATAGTTACTACCCCCATACCATCCATAGGCTAATATCAGAGTAGAACAACTAAATGGCTCTCTAGTGAAAACTCTTGTCAAAATCACTGCTGAAGCACCCAAGGATTGACTAAAGAAGTTATCTACAGCCCTTGTATATGCTATATTCAAGAAAACAGATACAGCAGGAATATTTATTTTGAATTATTCTATGACACCCAGCCCAACATAATTCAAGCCCTGATGGGGCCCAAACTTGAAATGCCTAAAAAAGTACCACCCAGAGAAAAGCCAACTATATATCTTTCCAACTGTGGCCAAGAAAAAAAAGGGGAAAAGCTACTAAAAAGCACAATAACCCCTCTCAATGAAAGGCAAAAAGTTGATGACAAAATCTGGATGATGAATAACAAAAAAAGCAAACTATAGCCCAAAAAATTGTGCTTGTTATTGTATTAAAGGTAAACAATAACAATAATTATTCAGTGCAAAAAATTTTCAAGCAAAAACAAGATAAGACATTGCATCACAACTAGCTCTGGCCATGCAAGTGTCGAGATTATACTTCTGGGAAGTATAATACACTAAGAAAAGGGGAAGATTTAAGAGAATAATGATATTTTATTTGATAATGAATAGAAGGCATTTTATAGTATCATGGGAAGCCACATACTGTCCATGTACGTCATGAAGGCCATGTGACTTATCTGGATAATGTTCCTCTTAGGTCACAAGGCTTAATCAAGTTGTGTTCAGCTTAGGAGCTGGATTGAGTGATCCCCGTAATAGATGGTTAAATGATATGTGTGCCACCAACCTATTGATTAATTGGTGAGCCTTTTGGTGTCTCATTCTTTGAACTGCTTGGGGAGTTAATTCCCTGAGAGGGAGTAATCAAAGATGTTGCGACATCTCCCCCTGGGGTACTGGGAGGCGGAGCCTTGAGAATTTTCTTCAGAGAGTTGGGGATATGTGCTTGGTATTGATCCAGTTTGGCGTTGGAGACAGGGTTACTTGAGTTGTGCCAAGCTGTTCTTGCCTTGCACAGACAGAGGCAGTTGTGGTGCATATGTTTTAGTTTGGTTCATGCTCCAATTCCCTTGATGAGATAGGTATTGTTGGGCTTGACCTCCATGACAATACCTGGTCCACGCAATCCTGGGTCCAATTTGTGCTGGTCATGGTTGACAACCCAGATCTCATCTCCAGGTTGGAACCTTTCCTGTTGTAGTGGGATTGCTTCTCTCTTGACTCTTTTGTGTTCCATTTCTTCTTGGTCCTTTCTAGATTGTTGTATGTTGGGATCACTGGCTTTTGGTACCTTCTTTGGTAGAGGTAGTCTGGGTCCTGCGGCTGTGCTAACAAGGGCGGGCTTCTGCCCATAGACTAACTTGTACGGGCTTTTGCCAGTATTGCGGTTGACCTGTGTTTGGCAGACCATGAGTGCTGTTGGAAGCATGTCAACCCACGCCTTTGGATTATTAGCAGATAACTTACTGAGGACTTCTACAAGTGCTGTTTAGTTGTTCTACTTGTCAATTTGCTTGGGGGTGATACAGGCTGGCTGTGATATGTCTGATTCAGTTCTTGGCAAGGTAGATGTTAGTGTTGATAGCTTTGAGTTTGGTGCCTCCATTTGTGATTAAGAGGTCAGGCTTCCCAAACTTGCCTATGATCTCCTTGCCAATGAATTGTCTTATATCATTGCCTTTGTGCTCTTTTGTGGCTTGTGCTACGGGCCACCTGGTTACATAGTTGATATCTGTTATGATGTACTTTTTCCCTTTATTCTCACCAGGCATTGGTCCCACAATATCCAACAACCATACCTTGAAGGGTTGTGTGATGGATACAGGTACCACTGACTTGGGTGGTGCTTTGGTTTGGGCGTAATTTTCAAAGACTTTGCATTGCTCCAATACTTCTTTGATGTCATCTAGCATATTGGGCCACCAGTAGCGTGTTTTAAGGTACTTGTGTAGGTTCCTGCTACAGGTGTGTCCCAAGTCTCTATGATATCTGAGTATGCTGTCAATCCTTGAGTTGATGGGGCGTAGGGTACAGTGTCACCACTGGGAAGTATTCAGTGTAAAGTACCATATACGTTTTTGAACAGATGTTTGTTCTTAAGGACCTTTTCTTGTACGTCCATTGGGGTGCCTGGTGGAAAACCTTCCTGGAGATTCCCCATGATGAGCATGAGCCATTTGGGGTTGCCATCAGTACCAAGGGCATGCTTGCTGTACAGCCTTGATAGGGCGTCTGCGGTAAGCATTTCTTTGCCCGGTTTGTATTCAATTTGCATGGGGTATCTTTGTATGAGACTCATCCACTCGGCCTGTCTCCTCAATAAATGCTGTTGGGTTTTGAAGAACACCAGGGATTTATAGTTGGTGAGTACCTTGAATGTTTGAGCTCCTTCTAGATAACAGCGCCACTTTAGGAGGCAATGTAAAATGGCCACCAATTCCTTGTTGTGGATGGGGAACCTTTGTTAACTGTCAGACAGCTTCTTGACTCATATGCTACAGGTAGGAACTCTTTATCTGCTGTTTGGATGCGGAGTACTCCTCCTATAGCGCAGTCAGAGGCATTGGTTTCTAGTTTGTATACTCCTTCTTGGTTTGGGTACTGGAGTATGGTGGCTGTGACCATGCGTTCTTTTAACTGGCAGAAATGTTGGTCTTGTAACAGGGTCCATGCAAACTTTGTTGTTTTGCCTGTAATGGCTGATAAGGGAGCTGTTAGAGTGCCCCAGTTGGGGATGAATCTCCTGACATAGGCAACCATGCCTAGGAAGATGCAGAGTTCACTCTTGTTTCTGGGGGCTGGCATTTCAGTTATGGCACATATTTTCTCTGGGTCTGGTTTGATCCCGTCTTTGCTGACAATGTGGCCAAGGAAGGGGAGTTCAGACAAGAAGAAGTTGCACTTTGACGGTTTGGCAATGAGTTGGTTTTCCTTGAGGGTGCGGAGAACTAGGCGGACGTCTTCCCAGTGTTGCTTTAAATTTGGGCTTTAGATGATAATGTCATCCAGGTAGATGATTGCTTGTTTCCCAATGTGTTCTTTGAAAACCTTGTTCATGAAAGTTATAAAGGTACTGGGGGCATTTGTCATGCCAAAGTTAAGGACAACATATTTGAAGGATCTGTATTTAGTTCTAAATGCCGTCTTTGGAATGTCTTCAGGTTTCACACAAATTTGGTGATATCCTGCTATCAGATCATTTTTTGTGAAGATTTGGGACCCCCCCCAGGGCGTCAAAAAGTTTGTCAATCAGGGGCAGGGCATACCTTTTCTTAATTGTGACTTCATTGAGCGCTCTGTAGTTGGTGACCAGGCAGAGTCCTCCTTCCTTCTTTGCCACAAAGAAGAAAGCAGCACCAAAGGGTGATTTTGAGGGTCTAATGAGGACCTTGTCCAGAGCCTTGTCAAGGTAGGCCTTTAGGGTGTTGTCTTCTTGGGGTGTTAAGCAATAGATAGGGTGTGCCTTGGGTACGCTTTCTTTAAGGTCAATTTTGTGTTGTATGCCACAGTCAGGTGGCAACCCAGGTAGTGATTCTTGGAAAACATAGGTGAATTCTTTGACTAATTGATTGCAGATGTAGTTGTTTTCATGTCTTGACTCCGTATTCTTGAAGTGAATGATTTCATATCTACAGGTATTCCAGTTGATCTTGCTTGGGTCTGTTTCCTCTTCTGTTTTCATTATCTTTATAAACATGTGGTTGCGCATGAGGGTGTCAAGGTGAGCCAGGTAGATGTGATGATGTACTTTGCTGCGCTGTATGGTGAGAGTGGCGCTGTCCCAATCAAGGTGTGGTTTGGTCTTTTGCATCCAATCTAGGCCTAGTATCACATTGTACTTAGGGATTGGTATGATAGGTCCACTGATTGTTGTTTGTACATCTCCAATTTGAGTGTGGAAAGGTTTTGTTTCTTTTGTGATTGGTGTGCTTCTGTTGTCTGCCATGATGACTTTCCTGACACTGCTCCAAACTATTGGTAATTGCATAAGGTTGGCAAATTTTTTGTTAACAAGGGATTGATCTGCTCCAGTGTCAAATAGTGCTATGCCCTGGTATCTGCAAAAAAGGAAAGGTTAGGTAAGGCGTTTATTTCCAGTTTGGGCGGCAAACAGTAGAGGATCTCTGGAGGGTACTTGGATCATGGTAATTGAGTCTACGTCTTGGTCCCTGTACAAGTCTTGTGAGTTGGGGGAGGGCAGCTTGCCTAAGCACTCCCCTGAGCTTTCCCTCCTTGTTGGTATCTTTGGTACTTGCCTGGTTGGCTTGAACTGTACAATTTCCATTTCAAGGGGGAGGGTTATTGGCTTGGTTGTTCTGCTTATTGGGACAAGTGTCCTTTTTGGCAGTAGGGTTTTCCTTGCGCTTGTTGGTTGCGTGTAGATTGTCAGACTTCTGTGCTGTGTGTTTTCCTTCTAGGAATACATCCTCAAGGTTCTTGCAGCGGGTCATGTCAAACTGACAACTAATATGCATAGGGAGGCTGTTGTAGAAATCTAGGCGTGGTCCAGGTTCATCAAAGTTGATGGTGCTGGGTGCACGGTTGCATAGATCCTCATATGCTGTGATGTATTCTTTGATTGTTCCTGTCATTTTGAAGGTCCAAAGTTCTGTCATGATTACTACGTCAGAATCCTTAATGGAGAACTTTTTGAGGAAGGCGTCTTTGAATAACTCCCAGTTTTCTTTCTGGTCAGGGTGTTGGGTCATCCATCTGCTTACAAAGCATGATGCAGTTCCTGTGACGCGGAGGGAGACCTCACTGACCCAGAGTCTGTGGGGTATTCTACTTGTTCAGATTTACTCTCGGTACTGTTAATCCAAAAGGAGGTGTTTTCACGGCGTAGTCCTGCAAAGGTGCCAATTTTGGCTGTACGTAGGTGTTGAAGCACAAGATTGGGTATTTCAGGTTGCTGTGTTGTTGTTACGGCTGTTGCAAGGGCAGGTAACAGTTTGCAGGGTTGGAGAGTGTTGTATTGTTCTACAGGGATAAGGAACTTGTCCACAATAACAAAGCCGTTTGGAATCTCTTGTCCTTCTTTGTAGTCTCTCCAACCGCTGGGGAGTACCATTGAAGAGTCTTTTTCTTTGGAGGAATTTTTCCTTAAGTTGGGTAGGTATGGATAATCTACCTGTGCTACCACTGTCAAGATTATAATTCTGGGAAGTATAATACACTAAGAAAAGGGGAAGATTTAAGAGAAGAATGATACTTTATTTGATAATGAATAGAAGGCATTTTATAGTATCATGGGAATCCACATACTGTCCATGTACGTCATGAAGGTCATGTGGCTTATCTGGGTAATGTTCCTCTTAGGTTACAAGGCTTAATCAAGTTATTTTCAGCTTAGGAGCTGGATTGAGTGATCCCCGTAATAGATGGTTGAATGATACGTGTGCCACCAACCTATTGATTAATCAGTGAGCCTTTTGGTGTCTCATTCAGTGAACTGCTCAAGGAGTTAATTCCCCAAGAGGAAGTAATTGAAGATGTTGCAACACAAGTTAAATAAGAAACAGTGAGAAGATGTGTTACCTGCAACTGATCAACAGCTGGTAGAGTATGGGGTGTGCATCCCAGATAACTTCCCCATCAATAAACTACCTGAGAAGGCTGATTCTCAGCTGGGGTATTTAAAATCTGCAGGTTCAATCCCCAGCAATTCTTTGCAAAAAAGACCCATTGTACCTCAATTTAACTATCCTGGTACACACTAAAAGCGGAAGTTAACTCAAATTCCCAAACAAGGCAACAAGAACCAGTGAAAATTTTAACCCAGTGAGCAGCTCAATTTAGTGCTTAACTCATTACACAGATCAAGCCACCCCCTGTCTAATCCAATTGATTGATTGTCCTCATCTTTTTTCTCTTAAAATGATTCACTCAAACTATATAAGTCATATATCTTGATAAAGATAATTATCTATAAAGCCCAGCTGTATAGACACAGCAGAACTTACTTTCTATAATGAAATAAGGAAAACAGATAGCAAGCTTGGGTAGAACTTCAATGATAACTTAAGCTATCAAATATTCAAATGGTGTTTATTTATAGTATCTCCCACTTTGCAAAATTTTTCAAGTGGGTGTGAAATCAGGGAATAGAGAATCCCAAAAAACCTGGGTGATTAAGGCTGAAATCAAGCAATTTGAATATAGTCAAACCTTTGTTTTTCTACTATCTGTGTCTGGATTGCCAATTCCTGGTTGTGGCCAATGAATTAATATCAGGATAAGAAATGGTCCTAAGTCTTCCTCAAGGTCTAATTTTAGACTGGGTAGTTAGGTTTGGCAAGAGTCTGGCCCAAACCATGTAGTCTGGGTCCCAGATCCCCATTGGTTAGTGCCAGGATTAATGGCCAAGGTTTGGGTTTTATTTCTTAATTGTTCAAGACTGCATGACCTGCCCTTTATTTTTTATCCCCAAATTCTGGGACTTATCTGATTGGTTTCTCCCTTGTTTGGATTGTGCATTAATGAACTTGAAGTTCATTAATTACAAGGTCTTGCGTTCCAGTTGGTTTTACGCGCAATATGGGCTCTTAATGGGTACTCATTCATTATTAAATGATGCTTGAAATACAAAGAGCTTTAAAATGAGTGGTTGATCAATAATTTTGCTTTCTTATTTGCTGAGATACACTTGCATGGATGACATCATTTTATGCAACAGGAGTTCATGCAGGGGGATTGCTTTTGCTTGATTTAGCTCTTGATTGGCCTTTTGACCCGACTTAATTCATTAAGATAAATTGTAGGCGCTATCAAGAGCTCTTGAATGCAGGTTTGGGCATTGACATCCATTGATTCACAGCTGAGATATGATTACATGCATTGCATCATCTATGCAACCATGACATCATACTTAATGAAGCAGTGGCATCTCAAGCTGGCATTTTATAATTCTCCCATTTTGCATTAGACTGTGCTTATTTTTTGCTTTGATCCTCATTCAGAGCTATGTCAGGAGTGATCCTGACATTATCTTTTTCCAAAATGTTTCCCTCTTGTAACTTTCTAATACAGCACAGTTATAACACAATCATCACTTAAAATAGATAAATATACAATGACTCAGTTCACAAGATGAGAGTACCAATATAACTGCAACATTAAAATGTAGTACCCAAGGAATAATGATACTGCTCTGGATACATGAGGAAGAAATTTGAATATCTGGGAGCTGTGTAAAAGAGAGGCTAGACTTACAAAGTCTGGCTCCCATCCTGGTAGAACAATTCATCAGGATGCCACCCAGTGCAGGACTGAAATGGCCTCTCTGAGAGGCCTCAAGGGGGAGGCAGTGCAGAAAATGAGAAAGTAAGCATTTAGGCTCATGACTAGATCTCATTTTAATAGCCATAGAGATCTGTCTTTTGAAGGAAAAAATTGATATAACTAAGTAGGGGCTTTGGCAGAGATGAGCTGGTGTGGTTCTCATGTGAAGCCAAACTTGTTTCTCCCTGTGATCTGGGGAAGGGCGTCCTAACATCTGGTTCCTGAATAGATGGATAGTCTTCAGGAGACATTTCCTGCCATACATATCACACAAAAGTGGCCATAAAGTATGCAAAATGGGCAAGATGTTGTAGAGGCCCTAGGTGCAACCCAGGGCGGGTGACTGAACTATGTGCTGCCAAGGTTAGTCTTCCCCAGAGATCTGAAAAAGTGGTCCACAATTGCAGAAGAATTTATACCAGTGTTAACACCCAGTATTTCATGAAAGGGGCCAGCATTTAGAAGAATGAATCAAACAAAATATGACAGGCAAGGGGCAGGCGGGCCAAGGGAAATCAAGTACCAAAGTTAGATCAAACTATAGAAACAGAAAAATCAACCAGATCAATTTTATCTAACAAAAAACCACAGCTGGACAGGCCAGGGGAACAGCAGGCTGCGGGAAGCTGGGGTTTCTGATTAGAGAGGGTAGTCAAATAGGTGCACACCAGGCTATAGTGTTAGAAATGGATTTAGACCAGACCTTTTCTGTTTGACAAAAAACACAGGCGGGTGGGCAGCAGGTTAGACAGGCCAAAGGGAAGCAGAACAAAAAATTTATCAAAAATAAGTAATCCACAAAGCTCAAAGATAAAGCTTTTCTGAAAATTAGGATCTTTATTTGATAATAGAGAATTGTTAAGCAAGGAACCTGACAGCCCTTGCTTCCTTTTTATGATAAGAGAGGGGTGATAACAACTGGGTTTTTTTGGGAGGTTGGGAGCAGCAGTGAGAACAAGTTTGATTGGACAGATCAAACTTTCAATGGTCCAGACCCAAGTGAAGTCAGAGCCGCTGGCTGGCTGGAGTTGATAAAGGCCTGATCAGCTAGAGCAAATCTCCTGAGGAAACCAGAGCAACTGTTCAATTGGTGAAAAAATTGACATCACACCCTGAATGCCCTTAGGACATCTTTTGACGGGCCAAAGAATTATTTAACAGAGGTGCCAACTTCCCAGGATATTCCAACAAGGCTTCTGGGCCGTAGGCAGACAGACCCAAAGAACCTGGTGTTGAAACAGCAGGCTTGACCTGCCACCAAGGTTCTGAGTAAGTGGGTTTGTGACCCGTGATCAGATTATCCAGTCACCTGAAGCCAAGTTAGGAAGATGACTTGGATTTCCAAATACAATAACATGAACAGGAGATGATCCTCCCTGGTGGGTAACTTGTTTTGGCGCTTGACTCATTAAAAGGATCA